>JACEVL010000024.1:3228951-3353951 GCA_020284085.1 Aporrectodea caliginosa
TGCTAGTCTAGCGCGCTAACCACTACGCTATCGAGCACCCTCACACTATCGAGCACCCCCTTGAAAAGGGCTAGTCTAAATGCTAAAAGAAGGGCACCAGCTTATTGACAAGCGTTGCGTCGTGTCAGAAAGGTTTAGAAAGTGGTATTATACGATTGCAAACTTTATCGGATTTTGTTAACTTTGTAAGTTCACTTATAGAATCATGAACATCCGTTTGTTAACTTTGAAATGCAGTTAACCGATTGATTAAAATATCAATGGGCCAAAACGATTATAATTGAGAAGCTGAGCATGTGGAACCACCTGTGAGTTCCTTCTGTTTGTCCGGAACACGACTGGGAGCGAGGATCATTGGAACGCTTCCGAAGTATCCGTTGGTGATTCCGAGAACGGCGGACAGAATGGCGGACCAGATCTCCGACGTCAGAACGGGGTTGTCCCGTGGGGCGGCACACAGCATCATCAACGGTACAATGACCAGGCGAGACAGGGTACACAATACGAGACGACCCCGAGGCCAGTCGTACTGGACAGACGCTATCACCTAGGCAACACACGCGTAAACATGGTTACCGTGGTAGCGCACAACACTATTACCATGGCAACACACGTGCAAACAGTATTACCATGGAAACAAACGAATAGTATACGTATCAAGGAAACACACAAATAGTTTCACCATGGGAACAGCATTACCATGGCAGCACCCATATAGTATTACCATGGTAGCATTGGTAGCAGTAATACACGTAGATAAGGTATTACCATAGCATCATCCAAACAGTATTACCATGGCAACACGATGCTACAGAATAAAGCCAAGAAGCACAAGTTGCCGGTGGCAAGTCAGCTGTAAATTGAAAAATAGAATAGACTGTGATGGACGGTTTACCTTTCCTAGGAAGTCGAAGAGATTGAAGAGCGAGATGAGTAGGACTGGCATCCAGCTTTTCAGTTGGCAACTTGGGACTTCGGACTCGATCCCTGGGAAGAGGGAGAGTGTGACGAAATAGGCCAAACCGATGGAAACCATGTACGGCCAGACGAACTTAGAGACCTCGTAGCGAGCCAGGAAACCATCTGCAGTTGGCAAACAGAACAGCGCTTAGCATCAGTCAACAGGGTCTTCCGCTCTCTGTCCGTTTTTCTGTCTGTCTGTCCGTCCGTCTGTCTGTCTGTCTGTTTGTCTGTCCCTGAATCTCATTATTTGTCTTCTAAGTGACTGCGTCTGACACGAGCTTGTCCATTCTTCCTGTTCTTAATCCAGGAATTAATCCATCCAACCATCTACTAAGCCATCCATTCATCTAATAATCCAACTATCAGTTCAACCCTCCTTCCGTTTGTCCATCCACCCATCAGTTGTTCCACTAATCCATCTATTCATGTAACAATTCACCCACCCAATAAGCCTATGCAATCCAGATCCATCAATCCATCCATCCAGATCCATCATCCATCCATCCATCCATCCATCCATCCATCCATCCATCCATCCATCCATCCATCCATCCATCCATCCATCCATCCATCCATCCATCCATCCATCCATCCATCCATCCATCCATCCATCCATCCATCCATCCATTCATCCACCCACCCACCCACCCCACCCACCCATCCAACCATCCATCCATCCATCCATCCATCCATCCACCTGTCCATCCACCCATCCACCCACACCATCTATCCCCCCATCCATTCATCCACCCACCCATCCATCCACTCCTACATCCATCCATCCACCCATCCATCCACCCACCCACCCATCCCCTACATCCGTCCTCCCTGTCATTCATAACAGCGATGTCCAACCCTTACTCTTGGCGGTGTCCCACAGACTCTGGTGACTCCGGTAGGATTGTCCGATCCATTTCGACTCAGAGTCCGACTCCTGCGTCACGCTCCGATTCGCCTGATTGACGTAAGTCGGATTGGAGTGCACCGCCTGACCCCAGTCTCTATGGTAACCGGAAGTGGAATCCGGAAGCGACGAAGGTGAAGGACTCGTGGGACTCTGGACCACGAGGACTCCGTAGTTGTCTCGCATCACGTTGCCATCCAGTATGTCAACCTAAGACATCAAGCTATCACTCATGTCAACCTATTAAATCTATCACTCATGTCAATCTATTAAATCTATCACTCATGTCAACCTATTCAATCTATCACTCATGTTAACCTATTAAAATCTATCACTCATGTCGACCTATTAAATCTATCATGCATGCCAACCTCCTAAATTTTTAACGCATGTCAACCTATTAAATCTTTTATACGTGTCAACCTATGAACTCTGTAACGTACGTCAACCTATTAAACGCATTACGCATAATATCAACCTACGAAACTTATGACGCATCATGTCAACCTATTCATTTACCTATGAATATCTATCACGTAGGCCTATGTCAACCTATTCAACTCAACGGCGCTTACTAAGGATGAAAGGTGTATAATGAGTCTTACTAAGCTTACTTCCTCGGCGTTTCCCGTCTGACCGATGATGGCTCTCTGGTCATCGCTGTAGTTGGCTGACTTGCACATTCCGACGTAGAACCGAACGAAATCCGTTCTTCTGGTCAGATGGAAAACCACGCAGCAGATGAAGACGAAGAGGATCGAGATCGATAGGAAGATGATCGTATTGGATCGAACGTCGTCTACCAAACCCTTCGTCAGGATTCGATTGATCGATACGATCAGACCGGCAGCACCTGATCAGATCAAATGGTTACAGATCGATAGAGGAGAGGACGTATCGATGACAAGACGATACTGATAACGATGATGATGATGACGACGGCGACTACGACTAAAATGATGTTTATAATGATGATGATGATGATCATGACAGCGACAATGCCGATTACGATGGTGATGATGCTGATGACTATAACGACCACGATCAAGACAATGATGATGATGATGAAGTCGACAATGATGATTACGACGACGATGATGATGGAACGACATAGATGATGGCGATGATGATGCTGATCATGATGATGCTGATGATGATGTTAACGATGATGGTGATGATGATGATGATGACGATGATGATGACGATGATGATGATGATGATGGAGACAGCGATGACAATAATATGATAATTATGATCATTGTGACAGATAAGATATTGATGACTACGACGATAATGAAGACATTGTTGTTCGTGATGACTAAGACAACAACAAGAACTACGATGATGATGATGATGATGATAACAAATAAATCTGACGAACGCACTCTCTCCTGTCATGACGGCCTG
Source organism: Aporrectodea caliginosa (assembly GCA_020284085.1). Lineage (NCBI taxonomy): Eukaryota > Metazoa > Annelida > Clitellata > Crassiclitellata > Lumbricidae > Aporrectodea > Aporrectodea caliginosa. Next base: position 3,232,226 of record JACEVL010000024.1, read on the forward strand.
TGTGTATCTCGGAGGCAGCATACTCGTGTAACCATAGAAACTGGACTGCTGCACTGTAACACGAAACATACAACGACTTCATAAATTATATATTTGAACGGAGATATTTATCTAGTGCATTCATAATTAGTTAGTTAGTCAGTTAGTTAGTATGCTAGTTATATTAATTAGTTAGTTAGTCAGTTAGTTAGTATGCTAGTTATATTTAGTTAGATAGTTATTGAGTCAGTTAGTCAGGAATTCGCGCCTCTGATTGGTGTGCACTGCGAGAGGCGATATATAAATTGATAGATACAATACAATACATTACAATACAATTAGACGATCGACCTGATACTGATAAACATTTGGAATCGCTTCTGGTGGTTAGGTGTCGTCCAGAAGCGTGGTTCGTAAGTGGTCTGAATGAATGAATTACTGAATGCATGGATGGATAAATCTTGAGAAATGAGGAGGATTGAAGAGAATTGAAGGCGAGAATTGAGGATGAGGATTGGGGAGGACAACTGAGGATCGAGGAGGATTGAGGAAGAATAGAGGAGGAGCATTGAGGAGGAAGAGGATTGAAGTTGAGGATTTAGGATGATTGAAGAGGAGGATTGAATAGAAGGATTGAGGATGAGGATTGAGAAGTATAATTGAGAAGGAGGACTGAGGAGGAATGGAGGAGGAGCATTGAGGAGGAAGAGGATTGAGGAGGAGAATATAGGAGGGAGCAGAGGGAGGAAGAGGAGAAGTGAGGAGGATGATAGTATGATAAGGAAATGAGGGAGGAGGCAGTGGAGGAGGAAGGAGGAGGTTATGGAGGAAGTGGAGAAGGCGGAGAAAGCGAATGAGGAAGCGATGAGCCATCTGCTGCATCGGTTGATTGCAGCGATGGTCGCCTGGTAAGACCATAAACCATCTGGCAGCACCACGACAGGACTGGAACGAAGAGGAGGGGCAGACGAACACGAGGAATAGCCATGCAAACGGAGGGACAGAGAGACGCAGAAGCACAGGCAGATACAGAACGATACAACAAGTACTACAGGAACATAGAAACAGACAGACAGATAGCCATACAGACACAAGGATAGACAGACAGACAGAACAGGAGAGATGTCGTCTGGTGACAAGTAGGGCTCTTAATTGAACGCTGGTGCATACATGACGGATATAAATAAACTGCATCTGGTCTGGTAAGAATAGATACGGTGCCTAGAAATAAATACAACACGAAATGCATTGGATCGAAACCCCCATCAGGAAAATTTGTAATATTCTGGTGACTTCTGGAAGAAAGGGTGGAAGAGGATAGAGGGTCTAAGGAGATCGGAATGGGGTGAAAGGTTAAGGCAGGAAGGATGGTAGGGGTGTGACAGAAGGGGTAAACTGTCGATTTCAAAAGAAGTTTATGGGGCGTGTTGTGTTTTAAATTTCAGGGTTTCAGAGGCAAATTGACGCCCTCTGCAGCGGTCTCATGTGGCCTAACCCAATAACGTCTATAACGCTCTTGCAATAACTAGATAACTCAAAAGGTGTGAACAGATATGATCACTTACAGTGAAGCCATAGCATAGGCGAACACTAAAATCCTTTTGAAGAAACCCGATTGAAATCCAAAAGGGTCAGTGAAAAGAAGAAATTAAAAACAAGGAACCTAATGTTAATGGGCTTAACATGTCGGCGCACAAATGTAACGTGAAATCCTCAGCTCTTGCTATCTCTACACATACCTTTTACTCAAAACTGAAAACACTGCTCTTCCGCAAATCCTATTCTGAATTCTCCCCTTACCCCTCACCTCCCTCGCCTTTTCAGTTCTAAGCACCATCCACCGTAGCCGTCTGACTGCCTGACCCTTTGGATCTTGACCTGGAACCGAGTTTGCCCTACCTGCATGCCTACAGATTTTGTTTTGACTAAGCCCCTGCGAATAGGCTGATTCCAGCGAATCCGCTTTTTGGGCTCTTTTGAAATCTCAAGATACGATTACTCTCAGGACGATAAAAAACCCACATTAAGTCCCTATCCGATGGAGTAATCCCTTTGCGTCGCTCTATCCGGACGAAAGCGTCTAGTGCAAATTGCACGGAGGAAATAAATGCGGAAAGAAGACGCATTGGTCAATATTGTTTGTCGGTCTCTGTCGCCCGCTCTATACCTGTCGAATGTCGGCTGCCGTCCAACCTAACCATGGCTGTCTGTCTGGCTCCTCGGCCGCCAGGGTCGCCACTAACCCATCGAGTGCAGCTGGACATCCCATTTCCATATTCAATTCTAGGTCCCGCTGCTTTTATGACTTAGCGGGCTGTAATACTAATACCACTCCTGCTGCTGCTGCTGCTGCTGCTGCTGCTACTGGTGCTGCTGCTGCTGCTGCTACTACTGCTACTGCTACTGCTACTGCTACTACTACTGCTACTACTACTACTACTACTACTACTACTACTACTACTACTACTACTACTACTACTACTACTACTACTACTACTACTACTAGCAGCAGCAGCAGCAGCAGCAGCAGCAGCAGCAGCAGCAGCAGTAATGTTGGTATAATACACCGAGTTCTGTGACGAGCTTCGTGTAAATGCGCTATAAATGCAATTACGATTACACTGCTACATTACAATACACTATGCTATATACCACACCACACCATACGATACCATACTATACTGTGCTATGCTTTGCTATACCATACTATACCATACTATACCAGTATATCATACTATACTATAAATATAATAATACTAGCAGTTTTTACCCGGCGTTCGCCCGGGTTTTTCCCAGACGTGACGTAACGGCTGCAAATAAAGGCTATTTACTTACTTACTATATTTGATGATAGGCCTATATCTGAGCGGAAACGACATTTAGAGGTGAAAGTACTGCACGGGTTATCTCTACGCTACCTTAGGCTATATAGGCTTATTATTTATTCCCCGGGCTAAATAATTATAATAGACTAAGCTCGGTCGTTTTTCTATAGCCTATTTTCTATTATCGACGTAGGCTATTATTTGTTCCCCGGGCTAAATATAATAGACGAAGTTCGGCCGTTATTGCGATTTTAATTTTTCGGAGCGACCCGCGTCTTTTAACGAAAGCGCCTGATTTGAAAATTAAGTATGCGTGACGTAAGATTACATAATTAGCATGCGTGACGTGGACAAATGGCCATAGGCCTACCATGGCCTGTATAATTAAAATAAACTCGTCGAAACAGTTGGAAATAATGTAAAATGTCCATATCGGCGTTTAAATAAAATTGCGAACTGAAAATAGTCGCGTTGACCTAGACGTTGCGTAAAAATGTTTTGTAAATTTTTTCAAATCGCTAAACCGTTCCGTTTCGGAGCCTTTAGCCGGACACGCTATACATACGGAAGGACATCGTAAACAGACTAAGACTTATAGTAATAGATAACATAATGTATTGTATTCTATTGTAAGACATATATTGTACTGTTACTGTACATGTATATTATACTGTACTATACAATACTATACTAATCATACTCCGCTATACTTACTAGTATGGTAATAGTTTAAATGCTAAACCACGACTCATCAGGGTTTGACACGAGAGTCAGAAGCAAAAACCTAACGGTACTACGAGGCATGAAAATATCTCTGAACGGCTGAATGATTGCTCTTCCACACATACAGCGAAGATGGCCGACCAATTTGGGTGACAGTTAATGTTGATCCTTCTCGTTTGTGGATCTCAATGCACCAATTGCTTTTCTGCCACTCATTCGCTTGGCCTCGACGACTGTCCAATCAAAACTCTGAGATTCTGATTTGTAAAGATATATAAAATAATATGCATTGGCCACCATCTCCGATGCTATACTGCATTATGCCATACGAACGGTGAGAACTGTTCAAAATTATTTCTGCCGACGTCAACAGCCTTTGTTGCTGTGAGATGTCGTTAAACTCTGCATCCATCCAACAGAGTTCAGCAATGCATAACATCGGCTCTAAGGATCGCAGGACGTGCGTCGTTTACCACTAACGAGGGACTGCAGGGCGCGGTGACGCTATCGTGTGTCTCTGACGCTACCTTCTGTCAATATTATCGACGCAGCTTCGTCTAGAGACTCTGAACGTGATGCTATCTGTCAATCATAGATACATCCGCTATACATGGCAGTCTCCTGTGTTCATGAGCCTGCCACTGTGACTCTTATAGTTTTCGTTGCATTGCTTTGTTTAGTGAGGACATTTCTCTTTTACATAATTTATGCTTGCGCAGAGAGCGCCTATGATAGCCATCTCTTGAAGTGGCGTTATATAGATTTCAAGATTCACTAGCAATTACTGTAGTTACAACTATATATACACGCTTTATACTGCGTTATCACGATACTGGCATCTCTCAACTGCTGGCGAATTTCTGTATTGTTCTGTGTAGGGCAACAGAGACTTCTAAACCCCTCCCCCACGATGGGGCAGAGATTGAGTGCAGTGACGGCCTTACATAGGGTCCAGGGAGCTGGTAACCCTCCAATTGATTGGCTGGCTTTCCTGGTGCCGTCCAATGAATGAAATCCTGATGAGTCTGGCATATTTGTTCAGGGAACAGTCAATAGAAGAGGTTAAGAGATCTTTTGTTTACTAAACTTCTCGACAGAGCAAATATATTAGTAACAGGAAACAGTTATCTCTTGCTATAAGATGTTTTGGCAAGCAAATGTTAATGAATAATTATCATCTAGATTTTTAATCTGTTTTACCTGGTAGATTCTAGATTTAAACATGAAACGGATTAAATGAGCAGTCATCGTCGGGGCTTGTAAGATACCAGTTAATGTTCATTAAGTAGATGTCAGCTCATGTTTATTAATATATATCGGTTCATGTTTATTAAGTAGATATCAGGTAATGTTTTTAAGTAGATACCTGGTCAGTTTATAAATGGATACCATTTCATGTTTATTAAGTAGATACCAGATCATGTTTGTTAAATAGATATCAGTTCATGTTTAGTAGGTCAAGGTAATAATGGTGCCAGCGTGTGAGTAGGAGTGTCCAGCATGCAGCTAGTAAGTCAGTCGGTTCCATTAGCCACCTATGTTGATTGTAACACAGATAAAATTTAATCTGACTTTGACTGCTGCAATACATTCGGAATCCCTTTTGTTCGCTCGTTTATCCACCGTGGCCCCATCTATAGTAAGGAAACCCAGATCCGCCAATCATGTTGAGTGCGACGCCTCTGGATGTTGAACGACGACAGCATCGAAATTGGATTTGCTACTGCGTCTGCTTCAGTAACCAATCACACACACGAGACCTCTGTGTCAACATCGCAGCCGTCTGATTGGCAATCGTGTCACTTACATGCACCAATCAGAATGGCTTTCCTGAACTACCATTGTGTGTCTGTCTGTGTATGAGTGTCCGTCCCTGTGTGTGTAGGTGGCTGTGTTTCTGTCTGTCTGTCTGTCTGTCTGCATGTCTGTCTCCCTTCATTCCAATCAGCAGTCCTTACTGCCACGAACATGGCTCTTCTCGTGACCAAACCGCGTAATCATTTCTGCCAATTGCCAGAGCTTTGCTTCCTACCTTGCCAGAAAGAGGATTACTTTTCGATAACACTCTGAACTGTGTCCATGGCAATCAACAGTCATTTAACCCAATCAAATACGCTCTCGTATTCTGCTTCTTAATTTTTTCTCTGAAATCTTCATCCTGTCAATCAAAAGAGCTACGGACCAATCAGCGTCTTGGTAGGCGTTTCAGTTTCATTCTGGCAACCGCTAATTTCCATTACTAAATTTACAGCCCACCAATGACGACGTTTCTTGTTCTGGCCAATCACAGCGAATCGCAATTTTCTGCTCTTCATCTTGAGTTCATGGCTACTAAGTAATCCAAGTAATATTTTTTTCACTGCATGCCAAGAAACGCAATCTTCATAAAACTGCAAAATATAATTATCTTTCTCACGTTTCACTGCAGTTCCCAAACGTATTCCTTTAATCTACAACCGCCCACTGCACCGCCCACCTATCTGTTTCCTCCAATGGGCTTTAACATCGTCAAGCCAAACAAGAAACTCCTCTAACTACACCCGTAGGGGAAAGGTTTGTAATATGGGCCATATATTGGGTAATATGGGACTCCTCAACTGTATTTCCCACCTATCATTTATATAGCGCCTTGAAGAGGCGCTATATAAATGTTCTGAATGAATGAATGAATGAATGAATGAATGAATCATGTCTGCGGAGAGCTCTTACCGTGGGAAACTATCCGCCTACTGATTTCAACTTCCTGTTCTGAATGTGCGCCGTTGCTCATAACTTCTGCGTGAAAGGCACCAATCTTTCTGTTTTAATACATATTGCTTTTAAAATTGGTTACACTTCAACAGCTATTGTGTAGTTTAGGATTTCAGCTATGCTATGCAGGGGCGCAACAACGGTCCAGAAGTGGGGGGGACCTACTAGAATGTGTGAGTGGGGGGGAATTGCGAGCGCCGAAGGCGCGAAGCTGCGATTGCCGAAGGCAAGAAGCCCCTAACGACTAGGGGTATGGGGAGCGTCGTAAGCTCCCCATCGGGGTCTGGGGCCCCAGAAGCCGACGCAATTTTGAGCATTTGATGCCAAATGGAGTACATTTTGGGCTTTTATTTACCTCAAATTTTTCACCGATGATTTCGATATAAAAGTACCTAAGGGGCCGTCCATAAAGTACGTCACGCTCCAGGGGGAGGGGGTTTAAGAAAGTGTGACAGTTTGTGACAGGGGAGGGGGTCAGGCCATGTGTGACGTCACACATTTATTTTTTATTTTATTTATAATTTATTTTTAATTTTTTAGTAGAATTTCATAGCTTTAAAAATAATTTTCAAAAATTTTCTGAAACATTTTAATTAGTTTTATGTCAAAATAGCATGAAATGCATATCTCCTGAATGTGTTTTCACATTTACCTCAAATTTTTCACCGATGATTTCGATATAAAAGTACCTAAGGGGCCGTCCATAAAGTACGTCACGCTCCAGGGGAGGGGGTTTAAGAAAGTGTGACAGTTTGTGACAGGGGAGGGGGTCAGGCCATGTGTGACGTCACACATTTATTTTTATTTTATTTATAATTTATTTTTATTTTTTAGTAGAATTTCATAGCTTTAAAATAATTTTCAAAAATTTTCTGAAACATTTTAATTAGTTTTATGTCAAAATAGCATGAAATGCATATCTCCTGAATGTGTTTTTCACGATTCCTCTCGCTAGTAATAATGCTGTTGCGAAGCTTTGTTTATGTATTAGCCTTGCTTTCTGAAGTATTATTATTTCTATGTTCGAAAGTGTGACGTACTTTAAGGGGGGTCCGAGTTTTGTGACAGTTTGTGACAGGGGAGGGGGATAAAAATGGTCAAAAATAGCGTGACGTACTTTATGGACGGCCCCTAATCCATCTAGATCTGTGACAAATATGACTTTATTATATGAATAAACTGGAAGTGACAAGGGTTTAAGAGAATTGAACGGAAAAGAGTAGAATAAGCTCTAGAATAGTGTTTGTCAAAACTAGGAAAATCGGGAGGGAGGAAGCCTGGACGGGTCATTTTTCTCAGAATACCGTTAAGGCGTTTATGTTCCCCTACAGTGGCAAATCCCCACCAAACAGAGGAGGCATAACGTAGCCGTGCGAGGATAGTAGCTCTAACAATGTCAAAAAGACGTTCACAGTGGTAACCGTGGGCGACCAAAACACGTAGCGCGAACATGGATTTTCGGGGTTTGCAGCATATTTTGTCCATGTGTGCCCCAAAGCCAATCTGATCAGAGATAGTGACACCCAAAATAACCATCTCCTGGACCCGCTCGATGCCAGGGATGAGAGGAGGGAGGGCAATAGGTTTGGACCTCGGTCGTTTGACAACCATTTCTCTGGTCATAGCATGGTTTAATTTAAGATTGCTAATGGATGCCCATTGCCCACTTAGAGATATGGTCAAGTTCAGAAAGAGTGCTGTCAATGCAGGAAGCAGGGACCAGCTTGCAAGTAGCTATCGTCGGCATATTTAGGGAGACGGTTTCTACTGTATTTAGAAATGGCTATGACAATATCAGTAGGTCCAAGGCCAGAGCCTTGTAATATACTGGCATTAATGGTAGGCCTACACAGGGGAGAGATTGCAGAAGGCAAGAAGTTCCTAACGACTAGGCGGTATGGGAAGCGTCGTAAGTCCCCCCATCGGGGTCTGGGGCGGAGCCCCAGAAGCCGACGCAATTTTGAGCATTTGATACCAAATGGAGTGCATTTTTGGCTCTTGTTTTCCTCACAATTTTCAAAAGTTGGAGGGAACCGTCCCAACCTGTTCGAAAGTTGGGGGGACGCGTCCATGGCCGTCCCAACCTGTTCGAAAGTTGGGGGGACGCGTCCCACGGGTCCCATAGGGTGGTTGCGCCTATGATGCTATGCTCTGTTGTTTCAGAAGGTAAGCAATTTCTTTATCACAACTTTGTTGATCTATAATAAATTCTTCGATCACGCTATAACAGATTTCCCCGCAGCATACCATTTGTGTAATATGGCCCTTTATATGGGCCTGTTATTGAATGTGTAATATGGGCCATATCTTTTATGGAGTGAGACAGTCGAAATAGGCCGTTATGGATACTTTTTCCTTGTCACCGGTTCTTAGTGTTGTTTACCTTTGGCATAGGCCTAAAAGGCTAATTGTTTCTTAATGGTTAGCCTAGCCATTTTAATCTTAGGCCAATCGTTTTCAACTGTTTTAGTAGGCCTATTAGTCTGCGGCACGGAAACATTGCAATTCCATCTTTCAAATGGTGGTTTCACACTGCATACATGGTCGTGTAATGTGATAAGGACTCATTCCTTCATATTTGTTCCCAGCTCATGCCAAATAACGCTTGGAATGAATAAAGACTACACACTCAATTGCTTCTGTATCACTATCAGGAAATGGTTAAAGGTTTCTTAGGGGTCCATATTACAAGCCTTTCCCCTACACTGTGCCATCCATAGGCCCTGCTTCCTTCTTTGTTCCGCCCACTCTATTGTCAACCATTCTACTCTTTTCCGTCTATGGATCGCCCACAAATCATCTTCTGTAAGCCCGCCCACTGTATCGCCAACCAATCAGCTTCTATGAACCGTCTCCTACCGCCCACCTTTCAGCTTAATTCTGTAAACCCGCCCACCGTACTACCCACTAATCAGCTTCTTTCTATGAACCGTCTCCTACCGCCCACCTATGAGCTTAATTCTGTAAACCCGCCCACCGTACTACCCACCAATCAGCTTCTTTCTATGAACCGTCTCCTACCGCCCACCTATCAGCTTAATTCTGTAAACCCGCCCACCGTACTACCCACCAATCAGCTTCTTTCTATGAACCGTCTCCTACCGCCCACCTATGAGCTTAATTCTGTAAACCCGCCCACCGTACTACCCACCAATCAGCTTCTTTCTATGAACCGTCTCCTACCGCCCACCTATGAGCTTAATTCTGTAAACCCGCCCACCCTACTACCCACCAATCAGCTTCTTTCTATGAACCGTCTCCTACCGCCCACCTATCAGCTTAGTTCTGTAAACCCGCCCACCCTACTACTCACCAATCAGCTTCTTTCTATGAACCGTCTCCTACCGCCCACCTATGAGCTTAATTCTGTAAACCCGCCCACCCTACTACCCACCAATCAGCTTCTTTCTATGAACCGTCTCCTACCGCCCACCTATCAGCTTAGTTCTGTAAACCCGCCCACCCTACTACTCACCAATCAGCTTCTTTCTATGAACCGTCTCCTACCGCCCACCTATCAGCTTAGTTCTGTAAACCCGCCCACCCTACTACCCACCAATTGGCTTCTTTCTTTTAAGCCCGCCTACTTTACTGTCTAATCAATCAGCTTTTTCTGTAAGATCCACCAACCATGGGTTTCTTTATGTATAGGCATCGAGACACCCGTCAGACCGTCTGCCTCTTAAGACGATTCAATTGAACACCTAATGTGCAAGGTTCGCGAATATTAATAGGCAATATACACGATTGAAAATACGATGAAATTAATCGTAAATCTAGACGTAATTTGACGTTTACATAAAGGCATTGTCCCATGCACAAGAGAAGAAATAGGAGGGCGATGTAAGGGGAAATGGGATGGAAAGGATGGCCTTGAAGACAACAACGCGGATGGGAAAGAACATGTTGCCCTGACGGAGGGGAATATGCACCGAGGGATAAATGTAATGTAAATGCAACTGTAATAAAAAAAATGTAATGTAATTGTAATGTAATGTAAATGTAAATCTTCTAGGCGACACACGAAAGCCGCGTTAGGTAGACAACCTTATTAACCGGTGCTACATCAAATCAACTCCGCAACACAACATCCAGGTTGTTTTGGTCCTTTCCGGTGTCAGGCCAGAATCCGGGGAGGTGAAGCCGAGGAGACAGCATGGTGCTACGGTGAATCTCGTTGGTGATGGTTGTCAAAGGGTTTGAAAAGAATGTCACAGTTCCGTCACAAGGATAGGATCTATTTTTAAATTTAATGATGACTTCTTGTCGCTATTATTAATAATATCATTATTGTTTAATTTCTTTATGATTCTCAATACTGCATTGCTTAAATGCGTATGTCTAATTAGAATGTTTAATAAGTGTCATGTCATTCTCTCCTCTGAGCTACATGTGGAATAAACCAAGATTAGTCGTTTCCCCATAGACTAAGTCCAATCCCAATACGCGGAATGATAATTGGTAGAGAACCTGAGTCTTTTCTTATTTCACTAATCGTCTAAATGATAAATCGGTGCCCAGCAGGGAATCGAAAGTCGTTTGGCTGAATGGAAATCTCAGCGGGATATGGCAAACATTTCTTCTTAATTACGGCAGACGACAGCTTGTGAATAAATCGTTGGCACAGCGCCCGGGGTTCAAATCCCACGGCGACGCTTTGGATCAATGTCTCGAAGCCGACTTTTTTCCAGGCTCCTATCTGACTATGTGGAAACACTCCATCATTAATTCGATGAGGCTGGAGTTCGGTTCTCAGTGCGACGCTTTTTATCCCTTCCCTAGTTTTTCCAGAATCCCATCTGGCTAGATAAGAACAGCTTATTCACAAGCACTAAGTCAAGTCTGAGGGTTTTCTCAAGGATAGTCAAAAGTAGGTCTGAGTCCGGTTTCCAGTGGTTCAGGTAGTTTCTATATATTACTAATCAGAGGAGAAACGAGAAACGCATTGCCGATAATAATGCTCTGATGATTTCACATGAAGCGATCATCCGTTAATGTTCTATATGCATTTATGATAACGGTAGAAGTCATTCAATTTCATAAGATTAGGCCTATATTCTGCTATTGACATCCTGTGCATTCCTCGTTTTCCGACTTAGCATTATCTTCCGCCTCTATTCCTCTGTCGCCTCTTCCTCTTCCTCATCTCCCTCCGCCTTTCTCCTCCTATAATATATGCAACTTTCTCCGCCTCTTAGTTCGCCTTTACTCCTCTTATTCCTCTTCCCTCTGAGACCCCCTCTTCCTCCTCATGACCTCATCCTCCTCCTTCTCCTCCTTTAATTCATCCGCTTCTTTCTTCTCTTCCTCCACCTCCCCCGCCTATTTCCTCTCTTGTTACTTGTTCTCTTCCATCTCTTCCACTGCTTTTCTCTTTTCTTTTCCATCTTCTCTTCTATTTCGTTTTCCTCCTTGACGTCGTCTTCTTTCCTTTCTTCCCATCCAGGTCATCTATTCCCTCTCTTTTCCAAGTCCCCTTCCTCTATTTCCTCCTCACGTTCCTCCCTCTCCCATCATTCCTCCACCCTTCCCACTTCTCCTTCCTCCACACAACACTCCAATTCCAACGCTCTCCTTCAAAGTGTTTAGCTATAAAAAGATCGGAGGGTCGGAAATTTTTCAGATTACCAAAATTTACCACGATCGCAGGTCAAAATCTAATGTTGTTAATATATTACAAATGAAACAATTGACGACTCATGAGATATTTTACTTTCCTGACCTCTCCGTAACATCGTTCCAGTTACACAGCCGAGGGGCATGTAAGAAGAGCTAGGGTGTTGAACCCCAACCCACCCTCCACAACTAAAACCCTACCCTTTCAGAATCTCACAAAAAACTCACCCGTGCATCCAAGGGCGACCGTTGCCACAGCAACCAGCGTCACGCGGTAAGACTGTGCTGGCGGGAAGAGTCCAAGCGAGACGTCGCAGACAGCGACCAACAGGAGCATCCCAAAGGACAGGACGTAGCCAACGGTGATGCGGATACGGAGGCTGACGTACTCGACGACGACGTTGTTAAGGACGACGCCGACGAAAGCGACGCAGATGTAGGTCAGACTCATGTCGAAGATAATCGTCGTACCTGGACCATGCTTAGCCTGCAATCAGGAACAGGTGAGGACAGGTGAGGTTGAGTGAGGTCAGGTGAGGTCAGGTGAGGTCAGGTAGGGTAGGGTTAGGTGAGGACAGGTGAGGTCAAGTGAGGATAAGAGAGGACCGGTAAGGTCAGGTGAGGACAGGTGAGGACTGGTGAGGTCAGGTGAGGACAGGTAATGTAATGTAATGTAATGTAATGTAATGTAATGTAATGTAATTAGCAATTTCTATTGCGCCGGTGTCTAATGCACAAGGCATCAACCGATGGCGCATCAAAACAATCCGTAATCAGGTCAACATCCAGAAGATCAGTCCGTAAGAGACAGAGAGGCAGCCTAAGGTGGATAAGCAATTTGAAAAAGGTAAGTTTTCAGCCGAGAACGAAATGACACAAGCGACTGAGCACAGCGCACAGATACAGGAAGAGAGTTCCAAAAGGCAGGCCCAGCAACCGAAAAAGCTCGTTCACCGAGAACAGTTCTTGATTTAGGTATGACCAGACAGGTGAGGTCAGGTGAGGTCAGTTGAGGTCAGGCGAGGTCAGGTGAAGACAGGTAGGGTCATGTGAGGCAAAGTGAGGTCAGGTAGGGTCAGGCAGGGTCAGGTGAGGACAGGTGAGAACAGGAGAGGTCAGGTGAGGACAGGTGAGGTCAGGTGAGGACATGTGAGGTCAGGTGAGGACAGGTAGGGTCAGGTGAGGACAGGTAGGGTCAGGCGAGGACAGGTAGGGTCAGGTGAGGACAGGTAGGGTCAGGCGAGGTCAAGTGAGGTCAGGTGAGGACAGGTGAGGACAGGAGAGGTCAGGTGAGGACAAATAAGGCAGGTGAGGTCATTTGAAGTCAGGTGAGCACATGTGATGGCAGGAGAGGTCAGGTGAATATAAGTGAGGATAGGTGAGGTCAAGAAAGGTCAGGAGAGGTCAGGAGAGGTCAGATGAGGTCCAGAGGTCGATTATGGTGAGATGACATGAAAATAAAAAAATAAAGAATACGGTTGATTAAGGCTGCGCTCCTCCATCTATCCATACATTCACATCCATCCATAATTCCTTCCCTCGTTCATTCAATCATCCGTTTCTCCCTCCGCTCGGGTTTAACCCTAGCCCGTCTTGATTCCACCCCTACCATGTTGTCTCTCTTCCTCACTCTCTCACTCTACCCCAGCCTAACTCCTCTCCATCTCTGCCTCTTCTCCTCACTCCCTATTCCATCCTCTTCCTCACCGCACCCCACTGCCTCCCTCCTCTCCATCCCTGCCACTCCGCGGCTGACCTGGTAGTAGTCGACGGCTGTGATGAAGCTGTTGTAGGGCAGAAGGAACCCCATTCCACAGAGAACGAGAGCCAGATAGATGGACCGGTAGCTGTCCAGCGGTGGAAGGATCCGACTGCGCGAACAGTAGCGCCCTCCTCTGGCGTTCCCTGGAGGAGACGACACGATCTCCACCTTGGCCGACGTCTCCGATCGCAGCTGACAGTAACCCCTCGTCAGATTCTCATCCATCGCCACAGCCTATAAGACATCGTATCGTATCTAAAGATTTATATAGCGCCGCTCTCAGTCATCATCACAGTCAGAGGAGGAAGCGTAATGTAAAGGTGACAGATCATCTGTTTATAGTGTATTGTAACACGGTCATAGAACGATAATGCGTGACTTGAGGCTTTAATATTCGTAAATATTCGTGAATATTAGGGCATTTTTAATATTCGTAAATATTCGTGAATATTAGGGCATTTTTAATATTCGTAAATAATTAAATTTAAAAAATTTATTTCTCATAAATGTGCAACTTTTCGCTGATGGAAATTGAAATGTTAACAGTTCAATAATATGTAAATATGCGTTTAAAATTCCATGTTGCCAAGTGGAAGTAGGCTATGAACGAAAAATAATATTTTTGGTACTCGGACAACCGCCTATTTGAAAAGCACCGGTCCACGGCAAGGATGGTAAAACAATTACCAGTCGGCCGGCTCATGAGGCTTGAGGAGAAACAGTGAGCACTGCCACCAATCCTATTCTTACCCTATTCCTTCCAATTCTATTCCTACCCTAATCCATCCAATCCTATTCCTACCCTAATCCTATTCCTACCCTAATCCTATTCCTACCCTAATCCTATTCCTACCCTAATCCTACCCTAATCCTAATCCTACCCTAATCCTACTCCTACCCTAATCCTACCCTAATCCTATTCCTACCCTAATCCTACCCTAATCCGTCCTACCCTAATCCATTCAATCCTCCACCTTCCATAGCTTTCTTGTACTCAACGAAACCCGCCTTATAGCAGCTCCTCTTCCTCCACTCTCTGACAATCGCACTCGCATCTACACTGGACATCATCTCTGGACAACCTCTCTGACACAGCGCAGCGCTCGTGAATAAGCTGGTGCCCGCGCTTACCTTTCAAGCAGTGCTTTAGAAATTAGGAGCGTACGATTACGATTACGATTACGCGTAACTAGATTGCCTTTGCATGCGATTAGCGATGGAGTAGCACTCTAGATATTTGGATTTAGCGATTACGACTGTCGAGCTGCAGAGCTAATAAGTTCCCGCCGGTTTTTCTAGTAGCGTCTGCAGTCGGCGAATACAAGAGGGCGCCAGTGGTCAACGTCTTGAATTATTCATGAGCCAGGCGGCGTCCAATGAGAACGGACGGATGGAATGAGAGTATTGATCGCGGCTGAGATTCCTGACGCACAGGTGCAACTGTCGCCCTGTAGCGGTGGTTGTGAGGAATCAGCTACGACTAGAAACATCAACACTACTGTGCATGGATTGCGTGTCTGGCTCTCGCAACGGGGGTGGTGGGGGACTCATCTTGTAACCATGTCTCCTGACTTGGATTTCATGCGGTCTCTGTGTTAATTTAGGTTTTTCTTTTATGTTGTATTGTATTGTATTGACGTAATTACGTCGTCATGCATGTATGCAAATATGCGTACGAATAACATTTGGATCGGTATGTAGGCCTATACAAGTATACATGCATGCATAAGCACATGCGAATGTATACATATGTATGTATGTATGTATATATGTATGTATGCATGCATGTATGTACACGATCATGTATATATATGCATGCATGCGTGTATGTATTGTATGTATATATGTATGTATGTAAGTATATACATGTCTTATGTTTGTATGTCTATATATATATGCATGCATGTATGCATGTATGTATGTATGTATGTATGTATGTATGTATGTACATGTATGTATTGTATACATGTATGTACGGATAGATGCATGTATGCATGTATGTAGACCTATATATGTACATAATTATACATGTATGTATTCAATCATTCATTCATTCCTAGAATTTGTATACCTTCTCTTCAAGATATCTACTCTGCCCTAGCTTAATATGATGATTAGTGTAATTACTAACGAAAATATTACATCAGTTAGCAAAACAATGCACAGTAAGCTGAAAGAGTCACCACGCACACACGTGGAACCAACCAATGGATTCCCGTCGACAGCTGAAGATGGCATGGATGTTCAGAGTCTCTGAGCCAAGTTGCGTCGATAGAGTAGAGCGATGACAGGTGACAGCGTTCGCAAACACGGTGACGCTGCCGACGCGCAGTCCCTCACTGGTAGAAGATGACGCACGTCCGGCTATTCGTCGAGGCACAAGGAGCACGTAACAAAAGCATTCGTCGTGTGTCGATCGGTAGATTGAAGCGCCTCCAGTGACTGAAGGTCGAGGTTACTCCAATGGCACGCGTCGGGCGTCCTCCACCGAGACGAAAGCACTCGGCTATATATTATGTAGCCTATGAATATATTAATTTGTGTGGATGTATAATAATAATAATCTTTTCTTTAATCAAGCGCCTGACAAACGCACTGCGCTGTACATTTACATGTTATGCAATTTAAATCTTAACTACTAACAGAACATACAGCCTGCAATACAACGGCGCTAATAGCAGCCTACAAAGCATATCCGCCCTACGGGACTCGAAGTCGGTACTTCTCGCTCTTTACGCCAGATGTTATCCAATGCGCTATCGGGCCCCAGGCACAGGTGTGTGTGATTGTATGTATGTATGCTGGTATGAAAACCTTACCTTACTGCGTTGGTAGTTAGTTTCTGTCATAACGAGAACGATTTGGACAACGTCTTACGAAAAAGTTTCTCTTCCATTGCCTTTAATGGAATTTCTTTTACACAGTGATATAACATGCCGTCGCCTTTCGATTTAGGAATATCAAGGGCGCGGCGAAAGCTTTTCAAAGGTGTCGAATATATTAATAATCTTCAGTTGAAGCCGCTGCTGCTGATTATGATGAAAAGTGAAAAAATAATATTATTATTAATTTTATTGTTATAATAATAATAATAATAATAATAATAATAATAATAATAATAATAATAATAATAATAATAATAATATAAAGGCCTACTGTTCAAAACTTTCTTAACAATATTATTAATAGGCCTAATAGCAGAAATAATAATAGAAATAATAATAATAATAATAATAATAATAATAATAATAATAATAATAATAATAATAATTTATATAGCGCTCCTTCAATAACCTTCTTAGAGGCGCTCAATAATAAATAATAATAATAATAAATTAGATAACATTAGATAAATGAGGCTACAATAAATCAGAGGTTATAATAATAATAATCTTTTCTTTAATTAAGCGCCTGACAAACGCACTGCGCTGTACATTTACATGTTATGCAATTGAAACAATCTTAACTACTAACAGAACAGACAGCCTGCAATACAACGGCGCTAATAGCAGCCTACAAAGCATATCCGCATAACGGGGGCTCGAACTCGGTACCTCTCGCTCTCTACGTCAGTGTGTTATCCAATGCGCTATCGGGCCCCCCCGAAGAAGTGTGAGTATTGAATGGTTGAAAGATCACAAAGACATGGTTTGGCATACGCTGTGATAGGTTGTAAGTATTGCAGAGAGTTCTAAAGGTCATTGACATGGCTATGAATTTAAACTTATGAGATTTCCAGCCTTTGCAGTGAATTTAGCATAATTTCTGCTACGACAATGCTCACAATAATTGTTACTGTAATCAGACGCTAAATTAAATGGTTTCTCTTTCCCAATTAAATTGACTCATTTCAGCTAACTGAACATATAAACCTTGGGCTCAATGGGCTGCCATCAGTGACGGCATAAGGATTTCAGGTTTGGGGGCTAAACCTCAAAAACCTTCCCTTTTGTCCCGCCTCGCTCTGATTTGCAGTGATTTCCCACTTTTTTTGGGGGGGGCTGAGCCGCAGTTAGGGGCTAAGCACCCCCTAGCCCCCCCGGGGCCGCCGCCACTGGCTGCCATCGGTAGGTCTAAATTAAATCAGTCGCTGCTATATCCACCATTGCTAAATTAAATCGCTGATCAGCTACTACTTAGAAGTCTCTAATCACTAAGTTGAAATACTAGATAATATTAGTAAAGTCAGAGTTTAACGACATCCTATGCCTATGACAACAAAGGCCGCTGACGACGATAGATTAGTTTGTGTTTAATGCCCGATAGCGCATTGGATAACATCTGGCGAAGAGAGCGAGAGGTACGGAGTTCGAGCCCCGTAGGGCGGATTTGCTTTGTAGGCTGCAATTAGCGCCGTGTATTGCAGGCTGTTCTGTTAGTAGTTAAGATTGTTTCAATTGCATAACATATAAATGTACAGCGCAGTTTGTAAGGCGCTTAATAAAAAGAAAAGATATTATTATTTATTATTACGACAAAGATGATTAGCATCGCCCTCCTTCTTTACCCAGCACTTAGACACCTTTAAATCGTTACTTCCATAAACTATATAGGGCCTACTTGTCAATTTCGTTCAATTCTTAGCTAAGTAACACAACTGGTGGGCTAAGTGCCTTTTTGGTTTTCTGAAGGCCTCTTTCTTTTCTCTGGGTCTTTCGCATTAAGACACCTTTAAATCGTTTCTTTCAGACACTATTATAATTGTAAATTTCGTTCAATCGTTCGATAAAATAGTGAGGACGGCGCTAATGATCTCAGTTGGGTGTCCTTAAAATTATTTCTTTAACAGCATCTATTCGCACTACCCATTCTTCAGCACTTGACGACATTGACCCGACTGTTGCTATTAGGATCATTGATTATGTAGCTGCTCCATTATCGGATATTATTAACACTTCTTTTCTCACTGGTGTTGTACCCTCTTCCTTAAAGATGGCAAAAGTTGTACCGGTTTATAAACAAGGTAACAGCCAGGATGTCACTAACTATAGGCCTATTTCTATCCTTCCCTTTTTTTCTAAGATCCTTGAAAAATCAATGTACCAACGTTTATATACCTATATTGACAAAATGAATATTTTATATCCCAATCAACATGGTTTTCAATCCGGTCATTCCACCTCAATGGCACTGCTTGACATGCAAGATAAGATTGCTAGTGCAATCGATGAAAATAAATTTTCTCTTGGTATCTTCTTCGATCTGGCCAAAGCCTTTGATACGGTGGACCATTCTATTCTGTTAACTAAACTTGAAAACTATGGAATACGTGGAGTCCCGCTCTTGTGGTTTAAAAGTTACTTTGATCAGAGACGCCAATGTGTTTGCTGTAAAGGTTGTCAGTCTAAAACTAAACTTATTACATGTGGTGTTCCACAGGGGTCAATTTTGGGTCCGCTGCTGTTCTTACTATACATTAATGACTTGCCGAATGCATCTGACCAACTTAACTTTATTCTTTTTGCGGATGACACCAATGTCTTTTTCTCTCATAAATCAATCCAGTCTCTGCTATCTATTGCCAACACTGAACTTATCCATGTGGCGGAATGGTTTAAGGCTAATAAACTTTCTCTTAACCTGGGAAAAACTAATTATGTCCTTTTCCGATCTAATCGGAAACCCGTCCCTGCTACTGATTCCATCCTCTCCATTGACAATATTCCTATTGTTCAAGTCAATTCTTCCAAATTCCTTGGGGTCTACATTGACCAACATTTAACCTGGAATGCTCACATAAGTAACATTTCCACTAAGGTTGCCAAGAACATAGGGATTCTGGCTCATGTATCCTACCTGTTACCTTCTAGAGTTCTGCATACACTATATTATTCTCTTGTTTACCCTTACTTGACATACTGTAATATCGCCTGGGCCTCTAATTATTCCTCTCGTCTGAATAGGCTATCTGTATTACAGAGACGAGTTGTACGTATTATTGCTGGGAGATCATTGATAACTAACACTGCAAGTAGATTTAGTATACTACGAATACTTAATATCCCTCAGATAAATAAATTGCAAATCTCTGAATTTATGTATCGCTTCGCCAACAAATCTCTTCCCCCAATCTTCAGTCGCTACTTCTCTAAGATCTCTGATACACATTCTCATTATACAAGATCTCTCGATAACTTTGATGGAACCTATGCCCGCACTAACACTCGTTATTTTACCCTAAGATGTGCTGGTCCTTCTGCCTGGAATAACCTACCGAAGTCACTGCGCACTCTTCCGAATCTTGCCCTATTTAAAAAAGAAGTCAGAGCCTACCTCCTTAACAATAGTCAATGCGTTATCTAAATATGGTTATTCATTGTTATACCACAATTAGTTAAGTGACCTAGTTAAGTGTTGTTAGTTAAGCCAGTTATTCTAATTTTTTTCTGACAATCCTATTTGTGTAGACTATACTCATCTGTCATCCCTCTGCTAACATGGTACACGGGTATCCCTAACTTAGCGGGACTTAAGTCCCTTCTGGGTGCCCGATTGTTTCCATCAATTAAGTTAATAAGATAATCTTGTGATCTGTCTGTTTTAATTTCTAAACATATGATCGTTGATTTATGATTACTCTGGATCACTACTTGTAAACTATTCTATGGAAACAATAAAAGGATTGATTGATTGAAAAAAAAAAAAAAAAACTTAAACTACTATTACTCAGTCGTTAGATGCAAGATAGTGGAGTCACGGTAGAAGTAATCGCTTATTATAATGCCGCGTGCAACGGTTTTACAGGTGTCTAAGTAGATTTCGATCTAACCTTTTGTTTTTAGTTAGCTTGATTTTTGCAGAACTATAATTGCAATTAGTAACTTCTATAACGCCGGCGTCTAATGAATAAAGCGGTTACACATAAGAACCAAGCCGTAATCAGGTCAATTTTAGGAATATCAGTCCACAAAGTCCGCTGTAGTAATTAGTATTCATTGTTTAGCGACATCTTGGGACCGTTGACGACAACCTTACCTACGGCATGAATAGGTAGTTTCTGTTTTCGAAACTGTGTGTTAATGAAGATGATGAGCGTAGCCCTCCTCCTTTATACACGCTTCGGACTTGCACAACCGAGTTACGAATTCAACAGAGCCTATTTTTTGAGTTTTACGACAGCTTATGTAGAATAAACAGTCGAAAGAATTTGGACAAATATCCATCCGTATACGAATTCACTAAAACCTCACCTCTTGCAATCTTTCCACGGGTCTTTCACTCAAAACTGAAAGCACTGCTCTTTCGTAAATTCTATCCGGATTCTACCTCTTCCCCTCCCTCGCCGCTTCCTTCTAAACACCAACCACTTTAGCCTGACCCCTTTGAAGCTTGACCTGGAACCAATTTCACCCCGCCTATCGATTTTGTTTTCACTTGCGCTTGTGAATAAGCAGGTTCCCACGACTCAGCTTTTGTGGATGCTGAAGAAATATCGTGATTACGATTACGATTAAAGTTTTCTCTTCTCTTATGATTACTGCAATAAATGGTTACCATCCTTTCACATCGAGCTTAGGCTACCTCCAGTTTTTTCCAAGAAAAAACGCCCAGAAACACTCAATTGACGTCATACGATTTAGAAATCTATAGTATCCGTTGAAAGCTTTTTAAAGGTGTCTTAGTGATGACTTCATTTGACGATGCTGCTGCTGATTCTGATGAATGACTGATGACTATTATTATATATATTATTATTATTATTATTATTATTATTGTTATTATTATTATTATTATTATTATTATTATTATTATTATTATTATTATTATTATTATTATTATTAGTATTATTATTATTATTATTATTATTATTAATTTATTATTATTATTATTATTATTATTATTATTATTATTATTATTATTATTAATAATATTATTATTATTATTATTATAACAGTGGTGGTGGTGGTGGTAGTGATGGTGGTGAGTAGCAGTAGTAGTAGTAGTGGTAGTAGTGGTAGTGGTGGTAGTAGTAGTAGTAGTAGTAGTAGTGGTAGTAGTAGTGGTGGTAGTGGTGGTAAGTAGTAGTGGTAGCAGTAGTGGAAGTGGCAGTGGCAGTGGTGGTGGCAGCAGGTAGTAGTGCAGTAGTGGCAGCAGTGGTAGTGGTGCAGAAGTGGCAGCAGCAGCAGCAGTGGTCAGTAGTAGTGGTAAGCAGTAGTAGTAGTAGTAGTAGTAGTAGTAGTAGTAGTAGTAGTAGTAGTAGTAGTAGTAGTAGTAGTAGTAGTAGTAGTAGTAGTAGAAGTAATCGTGGTTGTAGTAGTATTAGTACTTGTAGTAGTATTAGCAGCAGTAGTAGTCGTGGCAGTTACTGTAGGTGTAGTATTAGAATAGGAAATAGGCCTAAGTACGTCTTTAATCTAAAACCGGAAAGTACACCTTTTCCACAAATTCTGTTCCGATTCCCTTCATCCACCTTTCTCCCTCGCCGTTTCAACTCTAAACACCAATCACTGTCGCAGTCTGGCTTTCTGTAGATGCCCGATCCTAGGATATGAACCTGTAACCGATTCTAACCCTACCTGCCTTTCGATTTTGCTTTGACTGAGTGCCTGTGAATAAACTGGTCCCCGCGACTTCGCTCTTTTGGGCGCTGCAGAAATCTCGAGATTACGATTACGACCAGGCCCCACCATGTCATAGATGCACAATGCCGGATGCAAATAAAGAACTTACTTACTTATTCTTTTACATAATCATAATATTAATCGTAAGCTCCAAGCTTCTAAAGAGCCACTCAAAAGCCAAGCGCAGGGCACCAGCTTATTCACGAGCGCGACTTATTCCCGAGCGCTGAATACACGCTTACGTAACGGAACCATAGGTATGACATATCCAAGCGTCACCATGCAACGCTATTCAGACGCCACGTTAACTGTAATAGCATGTAATGGTCGAATTTATATAGCGCATCGATATGATCAATCTGTACCTGGAGGTGTTGATGTTGGCTTGGCAGTAGCGGATGCTGGCGTGGAGACACGGTCTGTCAAGCATGAACCAGAGCCATCGCTGGAACCATACTAAACTGAAAACCCCAAATCATCTGTATTCCTCGTTCGGTTTGCGGATGAATACATCGAGTGAAATGGCGGCCGTGTTGACGACGTCCAATCATTATCCAAGAAGCGCTTTACTGCGGAACTAATGCATGCGCCCGCACGCACAAACACACCGAAGGAAACGAGAGAGAGAGTTGAAAAAGCACCGAGTGCGGTAAGTACAAATCTGATTTTTTAGTTCTGGAGTTATTCAGCGCTCGTGATACACTTGTGCCTTACACTTAGCCCTAAAGTAGCGCTATAGGAATTTTGTGTAAACGATTACGAATTAAGAACCATAGGTATTACCATAGAGATGTATAATATATAAATATATGACTAGAGCACGCATCTACCATCTATGGTGAGGCTGTGCACGGCCTTCTAAATATATTTAGAAGGCCGTGGGTTGTGACCAATGAGATATTATTATCATCGCTAGAGGGAACATGGCGTATAATTCCTTTCGCTAATTTTTGAAGCCACAAAGCCCACAACCATAGATATAATAACACCTTATTGAAAGCTCCGCAGTTAATTTAAATTGAAATGACGCGTTTTGATTGGTTTAAATTCATGGACGCAGTCACAGCTTAAGCGAGACTTTAATTTCTTTTCGAAGCTTAAGACTTGCAAAAGTCCAACAGACACAAAATAACAACTTACCGATTAAATAATATTCCAGCGGCCTTGTTTTTGGGCTTTAATAAGTTGCTACATCCACATACTACACAATTTAACTTCGATCGTTTCGCCATTTTGAGCGCACACAGGGTCAAGGTCGTGTTGAATCGGCGGCTTCAAAAAAATGGCGGATCATCCCTCTAGTGATATATTTATATATTATACATCTCTATGGTTGTGACCCTTAAGCTAGGCATAGAGATGTATAATATAAATCGACGTCATCATTGACGTGAAAGGCGTGGACACGTCACCAGTTATGTTAATGAGCGCTGGCTGACGTCATGCAAGCTTCATTTCACAGCACAACTTCAGCTGTGATTGGCTACACAAACGTAAACATCGATATCTATATTTAGAATGCCTAGCTTGCGGGTCTAGGTCGCTTAGCGATTGTGGCGTCAATTCGACCTGTAGGAAACATGCGTCATACGGTCTCTAGCGCTTATAATATGATCTCATTGGGTATTACCTATTGCAAAGTGTCAATGTCAGTTTTGGCGAGTCTTTTGTCAATTGTATTTTTGAATGAAAGTAACATTAGGGCAGAAATTCTTCAGAGCAAAAGTGAAAGACTTTGGAATGGTTTTGATATACTACTGTCTCAGTGGACACTGTCACAACTTTTGGAATGATGGGCTATTGAGCATTAAGAATAAACTACAGTGTTTCTAACCAGTGGTGTGCGTTACCACGTTACTTGTAATATGTTACCGTAAATAGAGGTAACGGTAACGTTTAGTTACTTCGCTTACGCCGTAGTACGTAGTTAAATCAACCTATGTTCGTGTCATCTGGTTCAAATATGGCGCATTAAAAATTATTAAGGGTGTTTTATCATCAACCTGTAGGCTAACTTATTTGGCCCGCGTGCGTTAAAGCACATTATATTAGTTGTAAAGTATATTTTTGGTGTGACCCTGACATTTCCAGGTAATCCTTCAGTTTAGGTAGTTTAATTATTTCACGCTTATTAAGACGCTATATCATATATCTATTGGTGTATATATATATGTATATATGTGTATATATATGTATATATATGTATATATGTATGTATGTATATATGTATATGTATTTATATGTATGTATGTATATATGTATGTATGTATATATATGTATATATACATATATATATATGTATATATATACATACATATATATACATATATATATATACATACATACATATATATATATACATACATACATTTATATATATACATACATACATATACATACATATATATATATATACATACAATGTCATACATACATATATACATATATATATATACACATATATACATATATATATATACATATATACATATATACATATATATACATACATACACATATATATATACATATATATACACATATATACATATAATATATACATATATATGTATATATGTATATATGTATGTATACACATATATATATATATACATATATGTACATATATACATATATATGTATATAATATATATACACCAATACATATATGATATAGCGTCTTAATAAGCGTGAAATAATTAAACTACCTAAACTGAAGGATTACCCATTTCCATTTGTGCTCATTTCTCTAAAGTCTTTCCTTTTAATAGTCAATTTCAAAGTCTAGCTATGTCATGGAGGGCGCTGAAAGTTCAATTTAACATTCCCATTTAGGTCTATAGTAACTAGAATTGCTTAGTTGCTTTCAAAGTAGCTGTAATCAGTTACCAGTTAATTTTTCTTGTAGGCCTGACTGTTTGTAAGTAACTAGTTAGGCCTAGTCTACTTTTTCTTTTCAAGTAACTAGTTATTGTAGGCCTAACTAGATAGCCCACCCTGGGACTATATCCCAGGCCCACCTTAAAAAAGTAGGCTAGGCCTAACTATCCAACGCTGGTTTCAACACCCTTAAAACCGTTGTAATGTTATTATTAAATGACGCACATTGTACGCGTTGTTGTTTAAGTTGTTTGTCAGTGTACGCTTAGCACATGTGTAACCTCCGCATTTTTGCAACGCCAAAAAACCAACAGAAACGAACGGACAGGTATAGGAAACTATCAGGTTGGTTATTTACTTAATTCCAATCTATAGAGGTAGTACAGGTAAAGAGGAAGACGGTTACCGTAACCGTCTTCCTCTTTACCTGTACTGGGCTTACGAATTGCAGCAACGAGAAGGATGGAGAAGGAAGATTCAGAGAAGTTTTGGAAAAGCTACATACCAAGGGCTTGGACAGTTGGACTAAAAGCGCTTTAGCATATCTCACCACTGGCAAAGGGTCAATCAATCAATCGCTGACAAAGACAATCAATGACAACAAATCAATGAATGAAATTCTCGAAGAGTTACCGTTTCTTTGTATAGGCTAGCTTTGGGAGAATAGTGCTACGAGAAATTGATGAGTGACTTTGATAATTATCTTGACCGTCGCTGCCTTAATTAATTGGCATGGTGCCAGTTAAATAAGGTCCTCGTGTACGTATAGACGTAAACGATTATCTATATCGACCGTCTGGCCTCCACTCTGCTCATTTATCAATGAATTGATCGGGTGAGATCAGAGGCGAAAATCTGTAGGCTACATAACTTTGGGGGCAGATTCTTTTGGGGGCCGATTTTGCATTGTTTTGGCAGGGACAGATAGGATACAGTCAAAACTTAGGGGGACAGTCCACCTCTGTCCCCCATGATTTGCGCCACTGGGTGAGATCCTTCACCACTGTTGTCCGTTTGAATGGGCGCCACGCCATTTAAGATCACCGTGTATACGGACCGTGGTAGCCCTAGATTTAAATCTCTGAAATAAGCCACGATCGGTGTGCCAACCGGGATCCTGACGTCAACTGAAGGTGAATCATCCACCATCATCTGCCTCAGGCTCCTCTATCCATCATCCCAAGGCTTTCCACTCGAAACTAAAGTCTCTCCTTTTCAAGAACTCTTATCCTGACTCATCTGATCCTGTACCCTCCAATACTCGACCTAAACGACACCCACCTTAACATCTGCTGTGCCCTCTCTGATCCTCTGGAAACCTCCCTCGGACCTCCCTCGGACTACTCTTTTGGACAACCCCTCTGACTAGACGCAGCGCTCGTGAATAAGCTGGTGCCCTGCGCTTAGCTTTCGAGTGGCGCTTTAGAAGTCTGGAGATTACGATTACGATTACGCATGGGACGTAGGCTTTAACTAATGCAGATGACTGAGGCCAGGGTTTGCTTCGCGATCGTTATTTTCCATTTATCGACGGATCAGTTCAACTGGTCCTCATCCTTCTGATCTATTCACCGACACTGGATCGTAAAAGTCCAATAAAAACAAAAATGCAGGCATCTTTCCAGATTGCCCATTCACCGCTGCAGAGGACTCTCACATCACATCTCAAGGACGCCTCCTCCTCCTTCACTGCCAGTGGCGGCGCCAGCATGGGGCTAGGGTGGGCTGAAGCCACCCCCCCCCTCCCATCGGCGGCTCAGCCCCCCCTCAAACAAAAGTGGGAAATCACTGCCAATGCCAGAGAGTAGGGGAGAAAGGGAAAGAATTGGGGTTTTAGCCCCCAAACCTGAAATCCTGGCGCCGCCACTGTTCGCTTGTTCCGTTCCGTTCACGGAAAGGACAAGTAGGCCTACTAAGTAAGATTAGCTACACTCATTTTATCTATCTTTTGTCTATCTTTCTGTCTGTGTGTCTGTGTGTCTGTCTGTCTGTCTGTCTGTCTACGTATACCTACCTACCTCCGTATAACGACATAAGCAAAGATAGACAGAACCAGGAATACCTGGAGCGGCACTTACAATTAGACCTTTATCCGATTGAACAGTGATGGCATTATCTATTCGGGGTAATAAAAGTGGAAGGTACGGTACCTCAGTCCAAAAGTGGCGGAATATACGGGTATCAATCATACTTGCAAAAATTACTTCTATACCAGAACTGTACGCGCCACCCAATGCGATCGTCTCTTATAGCATCCATCCGGCGGCACTAGAAGCGCGGCTTAGTCGATCGATAGTTTGCCTTCAGCCGGAAACAGACCGAGCGGTGTCCCTGGAATTTTTCCACCGTGAATAGGTTTCCTCCGCGCGTCTACCGCAAGCTATGAATATATTTACCGCGTGCGTCAAAAATCGACACCATCTTGTTGACGGCTAGGGTCCGTCCAAGGTCACATCGGAGACGACGAAAATGATGATGATGACGTAATGACCATGATTCTGTCATCAGTGTAATACCACTTCAGTTGTAGTTGTTATCATTAGGCTATTGGTCCACTTCCGCCGTTACACTTCTCCGCCCTTCCACCAGTTCATCACTAAACTTAGCAAATCGCTGCATAGCCACAGCGCTGTTCCGCCTCTCTGGAACAAACTCCCGCCACCAATGCCCACCATTACGACAAATATCTTATCCATCGTACGAACTCACCAAAACCTCACCTCTAACTTGCCTATCTCTCCACAGGTTTTTAACTCAAAATCCTACCCAGGTTCCTCCTCTTCTCCCCACCGTTCCAACTCTAAACATCATCCACCTTAGCCGTCTGACTGTCTGCCTGCCTGACTCTCCGGATCTTGACCTCTGCCTATCGATTTTGTTTTGACTAAGCGCCTGTGAATAAGCTGGTTCTCGCGACTTCGCGTTTTCGGACGCTGGAGAAATCTTGAGATTACGATAATCAGAGTCAATGGCTGATGCTACGTGACATTAACATCTGCTCATCTAGAAACGACGCATTCATTCATAGCTTATTACAAAATACATCGGAAAATGTAATTGAATTACAAATTACGCAATTTCAATTACTGCCCATCCCCGAACCTGAACCACAGTGAGTGGTAACATCACTGGCGTGAAGGGCAGTAGGTAGCGGGATCGCTTTCCGTACCCTCCCAAAGGTCCACTCAGCCTATCATTCGCGAGATGGCGCGTTTTTAAAATGAGATGTGGGACGTGATGGGCGCCTTGCATGGCTGCCATATACAAATTGGACTCCTGTAATAACTTGTGGTCATCCGTTCATACTGATTTGTAATCATCCTGCGTACTTGTCAGTTTGAAAATATTAAACGAAGAGTATTATTATCAGATATTAAAGCCTACAGCATTCAAATTTGAGGAAACAAGGTAAAATCCTGTGCTATAAAAACTCCTCGCGCCTTTAACGCGTGACGCAGACGACAGATAGATAAGTAAAGGAGAGGAAACTGTAGTCAGAATACACATTGGATGAAAGGAAATTGAACAGGTGAAAGAATTCTGCTACATAGGGAGCATGATCACAACAGATGCCAAATGTCACAGAAATTAAAAAAAGGATAGCAATAGGAAAAGAGGCGTTCTCAAACAGTAAAGAACTACTGAGAGGAAAACTAAACAAGAATCTAAAGATAAGAATGATAAAGACACTGATATGGAGTGTGGTGTTGTACGGGTAAGAGACATGGACCATGAGTAAAGCGGACATGATAAGACTGGCGGCTTTCGAAATGTGGACATGGAGAACAATGGAGAAGATCAGCTGGACGGAACATCAAACAAATGAAGAATTGATGTGAAGAATTGGAGAAGAAAGCACCCTAATGCACACAGTAAGAAAGGACAAAGGAAATGGATCTTCGCGTAAAACGGATGAAAACCCGTTTTGGCGATCGCGCTTTCTCGGCGACTGGCCCCAGATGCTGGAACGGTCTTCCTCCTGCCCTGCGAGCGGCCAACACAATTGACTCCTTCAAATCTGGACTCAAGACCTATTTGTTTTCTAAAGCCTACCCTGCTGTTAGTTGACTGAGGCGCCCTTGTAACGGCATGGCTGTATTACGGTGCCATAATTTATAAATTGTCACTATTATTATTATTGGACACACGCTGAGGGGAGACTCATTACTGAGAATGGTGATTCAAGGAAAACTGGAGGGGAGGCGGACAAGAGGAAGACCAAGACAGATGATGCTGGATTGGATGATGACAAACGGTTACAGGAAACTGAAAGAAGAGGCCCAACAAAGAGAGGAGTGGCGACGTCGGACATTTGAACCTGCCTAAGAGGCAGAGACCAAAGAAGCAGACAACAGCCTTAACCCTTGTGTGGCCGAACGAGGACAGTTGCCAAAGTAAACAATTGAAACGTCAGATTGTCTCAGTTTGCTATGAAATATTTGATTTTTAAACGCGGAACCTGTCGGGACTCGGGCAAACTCAGCTTTGTTAATTAAAATGACTCATGAGAAACACACCTATTCGTAATAATTGGCAAATTATTAAAAGAACTGATCGCTACAAATGACCGCGCGCATTGTCACAACTAAAAACACGACTTAGCAATCAAACATTTATAAAGCGCATTTTCGCCAGTCAACAAACGTGTCCTTCTGTACAACGTCCAAATGCATGCGGTTGTTCGCAAATGACAACAGAACTAGAAAATCGTGCAACCAGGCAAAGCGAAGTGCACAACAGAAAGCAACATCGTGACTCGTTGCACTGTTGTTAAGTGCAACACTCGGTTTACAACAGTATTCGCGATTGGAAATCCTTCTGAAATGGCAACACAACCTTCACTTACCGACAATCGAAGCTGAAACTACCACATCCAATTTCATGCACATGTACATGTATCTACTCAAGCAAGTTATGTACATTTACAGAACATCATCCTGTGCATATATACTGTATAATACATACATATACATATATATATATATACATATGTTACACAGTTTTATCCATAAACATATATATATATATATATGTGTGTGTTTGTGTATGTGCTTCCCAGTTTTATCTAAAACTATATAGTATATATATATAGCATGTAATATATATCAATTATAAAAAGCGTTCACATATACATACTGTACTTCAAATTAATTACAACCAGTAACACGTCGTTAAGTACTAACGAGCACCTCCTATCACAGGACATCGTAGTGGACACCAGTTTACTGTACGCCGCTTGTTGTTGCCAGACTGCCTGGTGTCCATAGCTCATCGTGGCATACTGGCAGACATTTGTTAAGTTTCTATCAAAATCTACGTTGCTGTCCGACTTAATGCCACACGCCGACTTTGCTTTAAATCAATTTAATTTTTTCAAGCGACACTATTTTCAACTGTCACAACAGATAACACAGCCCTCACTATCGGGAAAGAAACCTCCAACAGATCAAAGGTCAATTTAAAATTCTGACAACGGACAGAACTCAACACTGGCTGCCAATAGAAAGGCTTCCCATATACCGTCCTCATAAATATGTACAGTGGGCATCAGGACACTGCTACACAAGAAGCTTTTTCAACACAAATGCTGCAATCACAAAGTACTGTGTAATTATCGTCTCGTGTTGCAATCACAAATTATCGTTTCGTGTTGAACTTCGGGATATGCTTTCCTTGCACAGAACGCGGAGTGAACGTGGATGGCCACAAGGCGTATATTGCCTAATCCAAATGAAATGGTGGGCACGGTACAACACGTCGGTGATTTCATTTTCCTAGCCCCGCACGTGAAGGCATGTGGCCCGTCTTGCCGATCTCCCATCGAGTGTACACAGAACAAATTCCTTGAACCAGATGAAGCCAGTAAGCAGATATCCAATCTCATCTAGTTGTTGAAAGAGGGAAGTGAACTGAAGACCTCTGGCTTGGAAGTCGAGTATGTTAACCATTATGCCAATATGTTGTATGTTTGGAAGTTCATTTATAAATCCATATGACATAAGCTTACAGGACAGACATAAGCAGATGTAATTGATAACATAAAGAATTATATCTGTGGTACAATTTCTTCAAGCTTGGTGTTGTTTAGACATCGAATATTCACACTTAAATTTCATTTTACAGGTAATTTTGCTGTCAGTGACAATCCCTAGTTAACGGCAAAAGTTCCACCCCACCATATCAGAACTAAGCGCCCCCTGTCCTGTCCCTCCAAAGCACAAATTCTGACGTCAAATTGGCACGTTTGAATCGAAAATCGTTGTTCCGTCCCGATAGTAGAAGTCTTTGTTGCTCTTTACTTCCGAACGGTTCTTCGTATGGCTTTCTTAACTATTCGGCCCGGTGGTACTGCCCCAGACGGCTGAGCACTGAAACAGACAACACTGGTTTTAGACGAAACCAAAAAAGCAGGACATCCAAGCAGTAAAGTTATTAGGGTAACATAAACTCAATATAACAATACTGTTGTTACTGCCAGTGGAACTGAGGTAACTCTAGGTACATCCAAAGTAGGGCAGTTAGATCTGGTCTAACCTAATGACTTCTATAGTGCCGTTATTGTCATAAACAAAGCATCCATTGACGGTTGCTTCACGCAAAATGAAAGACAGTTATAATCAATTAGGAAGCCTGCTTGAAAACCGACATGTCCAACGACTACGTTAATTAGCAGTGAATCAATTTGATGAGTCAAAGCAAACCAACAATAGGACGGCTGTTGCATTGTTTATGCTTCAGCTGAAAACTGTAAAACCACACCTCGGACGACCATACCACACACAGGCGATCAAAGATAGCCATTTCTTATCAAATTGATGTTTCAACGACAACTTACTTGAATGGGTTATTTCCACTTGCGTTAGACGGTGTGCCAGAGAAGTTGAAACTGGGAGTTGAAGCAAAGTTAAAGCTAGGTGGCGCCACGGCACCAGTGCCAAACGAGAATCCAGTGTTGGCACTGCCATTGGCCAAGTTTGACACACTCTACAAGATCACGAACTACAGTTTGAGCACAAATTCAACTGAAAATGCAATGAACCCATTCCAACACCCATGCAGCAATAGTTAAACATCCGTGTAATTCCATCAACTGTATTTTCCTTCTTATAATATACAGTTGCTGTGATTTCGCACAAGGCGAAAGAGTTAATCAAGATCAGAGACCAGAATAAGTTGTAGGTAAGTGATGACCCAATTCGGATACAACATGCGGGGTGAATGTGTGTTTCACAGGACTCGTGGAAGTGGAAAAAGATGGGCTTTCGAGTTTCAGTAAGATAGGTCAGATATTTGCTCAAATTTCCAGACAATACATACATAACAACAACAACAACAGACCTGAGTGCCAAATGAGGGAGCAGGAGCCGTTGGCTGTTGTCCTGTGAAAGTAAAAGAAGCCGCTGTAGGTGCAGCTGCACTCGAAGGATTTCCAAACCCTAGCATAGGATTTGAAGGCTTTCCTCCAAAAAAGCTTGAATTGTTGACTGGCGTTGAAGTCTGAGGCGCTGTAAATCCAAAGCCTACAAACAGGCATCCGACATGTACCAATACTTTTACGCAAATCAAACATCAGTTTAAACTTCAGAAAAAACTATGACTAGCAGTGGTGGAGAATTCCATTTGAAGCCCAGCAAAAGTGCTAGAAGTGACTACCATGGCAAATTAACAGAAGTGATTAGCACGACTCTCACGATTAAACAACGCCATAACGATTATTACATAACATAATCATTACTCTTGTCAATGTAATGCGCTGTAACGTGCTCATTGTCGTCGTAATCATACTGGGATTAGCAATCGCCAGTCATTGTCGCCATTCACACATAATGAGAGAGATTTACGTCAGTGCTTGAATCAGAGGCAGTCACGATATCATCATGCTATTCACAATGACATTAAAAACCAAGAGAAGAGCTAGATTATTTTCAGCAGCATCGTTCGTTACCGGTTGGCGGAGCATTAAAAGCGAATCCAACCGACGGTTGTTTAGGTGTCTGCAGCGGCTCAACATCTTGCATTGGCATGTCTTCTGACAAACCAGAAAATAAGGATAAGGTAATCAGAGGCTGGGTTAACGTTGTCATACACTAGGTATCGTAGGGAATATCGTAAGAGAATACTTGACACTTTAATGACAAGCGTGCACTAAAAGTGACCGGGAAACCAGTGCAGCTTGTCATTAAAGTGTTAATGGTGTTTTCTGCATTCCCAAGTATTGCTCTATCAGATTTTGATTGGACTCATGCCTCACTGCAGCATGTATTCCTAGCTTCTGCTATACACAGTAACCGTCAGTTGAAATCTACAGCATTACTACTGTAGTGGCTTTGTACAAGTTCTTTAGATTAGAGCTAGTGCTATAGCCTGGCAGAATTTTCCGCAAACTATCTGACAGAAAACGTGATGCTGCATCTTAAAAACGTTTTTAACCCTTTAACGACCAGCTGCATTGGTTTCCCATACATTTTAGTGCGTGCTCGTCATTAAAGGATTAAAGGAAAATTTATGTTTGCTTCCTAATACCATGAGCACTGTACCAAAGTGGCTTCCGAGTCTAAGCAGATTACAAGGTTTAATCGCAAAACCAATGTTAAGTTTCAATCGGAAACATCTAATTAAATCTCAAAAGTAGTAAAGACAGAACCAAATTGAGAAGCAAGTTGTTTTCAAGGGGCTTACGACACAGCATTCACTCCAAACAGGATAACAACAGACAAACTATTGTCAAGGGACTTGTGATGCAGAAGGTATCGCCTTACCGCTGCCCGATCGACCCCGTTTCGTTCCAACCGCATCATCATCCATTGACCGTTTACTCCCAACTTGTGAAAACGATGGCATCACGTCTGGCTTTGAGGATCCATCAGATGGCTTGGCGCCAAAGGTGAAAACACCCGCCGGGTTGGACTGAGCGCTGGATCCGGCACCAAAGCTGAACATTCCTGGAACTGTTGCTGGTGGTGCTTGGCCAAAGACTGCAGAAAGATACAGCAGCAAATATGTCATAAGATGTGAAGTCTAGAGCAAATTTATATAGCACCAATTGAATGGACGCTCCTCAGAGGAACACCCAATCTGACAAAAAATAACCATTTCGAACACAACAGTTAACATTCATTTATTCCACATTAGTTAGAACGCTTGCACTACTCCATCCTTACATTCCGCCATGCAGTCTGCCATCTTCTTGTATGGGTCTTTTGATTGAACCTCAATGTAACACTGTCACGAGTTCTCGTGTATTCCATTTTGCTGTCGATAAGGAATGGAAACAACTACCAATGTTTGTCTGAAGTTCAAACCTTCTTTTACAAAATTCCTCAAAACTCCCTATTCCTTCCCAAGAA
Organism: Aporrectodea caliginosa; assembly: GCA_020284085.1. Lineage (NCBI taxonomy): Eukaryota > Metazoa > Annelida > Clitellata > Crassiclitellata > Lumbricidae > Aporrectodea > Aporrectodea caliginosa. The sequence goes on from JACEVL010000024.1 coordinate 3,266,670, forward strand.
TTTGGATACCTAACAGCTCTTCATCTGGCAGCTGACTAACCGTGCCTCTGACTCACATCTTTGTGCGACACTGTGTGCATTAAAAACTCTAATAATAATAATAATAATAATAATAATAATAATAATAATAATAATAATAATAATGCGGAGAGTGTGGGTTTGAGCCTCCTCCTCCGAGACTCTGTCTGGGACCTTGAGCAAGTTTTTCACTCACAACTGCTCAGCATCATCGCCAGATGCCTGGTCATTAGATAGATAGCGGCAATTCATAAATACATAAGAAATAAATAAAATACCTGGAGCAGCAGCAGGCTGGCTGGTACCGGTCGAGTTAAACATGCCAGCACCAGGAGCTGCATTGTTGGAACTGGCGCCAAACTGGAACAAACCGGTCGGAGCAGCATTCTGATTCTGAGACTGCTGCTGGCCAAACTGGAAGATGTTAGCGGCAGGTGGCTTAGCTTCGTCCTTTACCGGCTGGGTATCTCCGAACTTGAAGAGTCCTGGGCCGGCCTCTGACGGCTTCTGAGCAAAGCTAAACAGACCGGGCTTTGCCGTCTCTTGCCCTGCTGGCTTATCGGCTGGCATCGTAGATGGGGCAAAGAACCCGCCGGCTGCCGAGACTGGTGGCGCAACGGAGGCAGAGGTTATCGAGGAAGGTGCGGAAAACACCGGCTGCATTGCACCGGAGGCCAACGAGGTAGAAGGCGCACCAAATGCGGGCATCGCAGTCGAAGCCGGGGTTGCGGAAAAGTTAAACTTTGAGGCAGAAACATCTGTAGAAGGCTTGGTCAGTCCAAAAAGTGCCGAGGACGAGACGACCTGGGTCGAGCCCACAAAACTAAAAGAAGTAGTAGTGGTAGTACTGGTGGGCAGCACAGACTTGGCACTGTCAAAGACCGAGGATGTCTCTGATCCAAATACAGCGACAGTTGACAGGGAACTGCTGACAGGGGTCAAGCGGTTGTTCTGTGATGACGAAACAATGTTTAGTTCACTGCCGACGTTACAGTTGCCATTTCTGTTGTCAGTGCTGGGCCTCAGTGGCGGCCTCTGCATCAACGTGCTCGTGTCCTTGTCATTCTTCTCGCTGTTGACCTTCTCTCCAAACTGAAAGCCAGACGTGACTGCTTGGCCGCTGCTGGGTGGACCAAAGCTCGACGTCCCAAACGTAAAACCACCCGCCGCTGCTTTCAAGTCGGTTCCACTTCCGTTGTTTGGTTTAAAGCAGCTGAACCCGCTTGGTTTCAACTCATTTGAAATGAACGGTGTTCCACCAAAACTGGATGTAACTGCATTGGCTTCGCTCTTGGCTGCTGTGCCGCTCGACGATGGAAGAAATGAAAGAATTTCTGGCTTCGTTGAAGGTCCGTTTGTATCGTTCCTCGCAGCCTGACCGAAACTAAATCCGGTCGGCTTAAATCCGCCTGGGGCGGAAGCCGAGTCTGGCTTTTCGCTGGAGGACTGGGGAGCGGAAAATCCGGTTCCGAACCCGGAGAAGCCACCAGATGGAACAGTCATTCTGAAGCCACCGCTCGGCGCAATGCCAGTACCGCCAGTGCCAGATGGGGCTTTGAAGACCGACGGAGATGTTGCACTGCTGCCAAAGGTGGCTGGGTTAAAGCTGAAACCCTGGGTTGCCGCTTGACCACCTGAAACATCAAACACTTGCTTCGTATTACAATGGACAAAAGTACTTATTATACAAACAGTTCTGCGAATCTGCTGCAAGCCCATGAAAACTTACAATGTCTGCTAATTTTAAATTTGCTGTTGTAGACCCTAAACTCAACTGTATCTGCCATCAGCTCTTAAGTCAGTGCATTTAAGAGACTGAAAGGAAAATAATTAGCAAAGTGATCTCTTCCAAACTCTAAACAGTCTTCGATACATCAGTTGCATGGTCTCAGCAGCCTTAATGAAAAATCACAGTATTTGGTAATAATCCAAAATTTATTCATTTCTATTCAAATACTAACAAGAAGAAGAGCAGTCCCTTAAGCTAGTCTTGAGGCAGCTGTGGGCATGAAGTGTTAGTGACTTCATTTTCTTAGCCTCGGCACAGGAGGGCAGGTTGCCAGTCCTATCCCTCGCTGTTTCATCTTACTGTGTATGGTTAGTGTATTCATTACAGCTAGACCCCCCTTTGGGATGTACAAAATAGTTCCATGCAAGGTTTACTAGTTGCTTAAATTACATTCTTAACAAATGCAGATGAAAACCAAACTCAAGGAAAGAGCAAACATTCAACAACCCAATTTAACCAGCAGCCAAGACTAGACACCAGAGGGAGTCCATACCGTTTGGTCCCGCCGTAGGCGCTGAAGCACCATTGGCCGACACAGGCTTAGCACCAGGCTTTGGTTCTTCGCAGGCACAGCACCTCAGCTGCTGTTCCTTGTTTGGCACCGAGCAAGTGGGGCAAACCCAGTCACCAGGCGGCTTCTGGAACAGCGATGAAAGACTCGGCAGGTTCGAGCTCTTCAGTGCCTACAAGAGGTTCATTAAATATTAGGCTGAATTGGAACAGCTCATTTAATTTCCAGTTGAATAATCAATGAATATAAACCAAAAAAATATGAACTTCTCAAGCACATACAAATTTACCGACCTACCCACACTACTCCTCAAGTCCAAATTGGGTATTGATCCGAACATCTCAGGGATCCCATTCGCTCCCCTCTTTCTACAGCTTCTCATCAACCTCTCCGCTCCTTGGACTGGCACGTTCTCTTTGCTCCGCGAGTTAGGCCACCATTGGGCCCTCCCTATGGAACTGCCCTTCCCTCCATTCTATGTGTTACAATTCTTTCTGGGTCTCTTCCTACAGCCTTCTCCCTCCTCAAAACCATTTTCTACTCTCGGGCTTCTCGCACTGGGAGCGCTACAGAATGGCCAATGCTGTGAGCGGCATATATAAATTAATAAATACAATACAATACACCTGTTGAAGGCACACACTAGAAAGGATTTAACCAAAGTAAAAACTCATTATTATCAGGTATTGTATACTGATGGCTCCATTTTTCCATCTCTGATAGTGTCCAGGACATGAGAACGGGCCAGGATACTATCAGACAGAAAGAAATGGGTCCATCTTGTACAAACCTCATCGTTGGCACACAGCTGACCGAAGAGGTATACTGAATTAAATTAGCTTGTATACAAATTGTGTGAAGATATCCATAGAAATATAAATTTACTCCAGACCTGACAATCAAAACCACAGTCGAAGAACAAAACGATTTTCAAGCGCTAATGGAAACGAGGCAAACAAAGGCCAAAAAGATCAAGTCGCAGGTTGCAAGGCCGCTTATTCCAAAAAAAAGAGATGGAGGAATGTCTTCAAATATTTGTTGATCAGTTAAGTTCCATCCAGTTCATCTTTGATCTCTGCAATATTCAAAGGCACCGCTGAAATCTTACCTCGCTGTTCTTCGCAGGTTCTTCCTTAGACTTAGCGCCGGTATCTGTTGATCCGAAGACAGAGTTTGTGATTGGCTGGCTGGCTGGTTTCGGTCCGCTTGGCTTTACTGTGAGACAACACGGACAGGTGCTGTGGTGGTTGGAATTCTTAACATCACATGTTGGACATTTCCAAATGTCACTTGATGGTTTAAACAGGTCGCTCAATGGGTTCATAATGGGAGTACCTGGAACACACACATACAAAGACTGCATGTGAAAATGCCTTTCAAATAAGAAACCTTCCTCTGATGAAGGTTGACATCGGAAAGTCAAATTGTCATGTTGGTCATCTCAGGTAAGTAAGTAAGTAAGTAGTTTATTCACCACAAAATACAACAAAATGACAATACACAATTATACAGACTGAGTGGTGGCCTCCAAGAAAGTCAACAACAGTGGCTTCCGAGGTGCTCTTAAAAGTATTTCGGTAACCTTATATATCTCACATACAAGTCAAGAAATTGGATAATTTCACTTTCAACTTAAGCCTCGCTTTTTCTGTTGAGTCATCCACCTCTTCATTTCAGTGGATTGGCTTTCCGGGCATGAACTGGACTGCGGCTTGAACGTGGTCAATCAATCAGAATTTATATAGCGCCCCTTAAAGATCTCTATTCAGAGGCGCTCTGGGTGCTCCAATGGTGTGCTAACAGTTAATGTTTTGTGCAGTAGACACTGGTGCAATAGAAGTTACTAATAACAAATTACAATAATATAGATGGAATACCTTTTCACCTATAGTGACCTTTGATTAAGGCCCTGCAAATAAGTACATTCTTTATTAACCAATTCGCTAATTGCACTTTGGTGTACAGATATCTAATAAGCAGTGCACAGTTAAAAAGTATTCAGTATCCTAACAATAAATGATGCCATAGACATTTCCATATTAGATATGACTGGAAAATTGTGAGAAACTATATATCGTACTTGATATTGGAACAGAGGCTTGAGCAGGAACAGCCGAGAGTTTGGCAGCGGGCACGCTTTCGCCACAACACGGGCATGTGGTCAGCTTGTTGTCATTCTGAACAAAACATCCTGGGCATGACCAATTCGTCGGCGGAGCCTTGAACAGTTCAGACAATGGCTTCTGGTTATCCACAACACCTGGACAAATACAGAAACAACATAATTATAATAATATTCGTTTACTAATTAAAACTGACAAGTATTGTGACTGGAATTGGTCAGGAAAACTTCTGGCAATTCAAATGACAAAGAACAGAAACAGTCTATTCTTCGACTGGTTGCAAACCACCGCAAGAATTTCCCAACTCCATCCAAGACAGCGCTCATGTCATAGATTAACCATTGCGGAACAATTTATCTACATGTAGTTTTGTTGAGATAACATAAAAACTGTCAAATGGGTTGACCCCTAAATTTTATTTGTTTTCATTAAAATTTTGCATGATTGCTATGATCATGATAGAGAACAAAACTAGCCTTGTGGACAACTGAAATCTGTTACATAATTTTTTGCACCACCCTAATGGAGCAAAGCCGACAAGACAATTGAGCAGAAGGGTCAGAATCTTAAACTGAATACACAGCTGGATGGGGACGGTTAAGTACAGTATGTGGACCTTGAGCAAGTTCTTTGCTGACATTAGCTTGGCGCCATCGACGTTCTGTTGTACAGCCCTGTGTGCACTTGTGAACTTTGGAAGGAGGGCAAATCAAATACGGTTGTACAGACAGATGATAGTAAAGCACAAGATTCGTTGTCTACCTGCAGCTGATGTTAATGGCTTTGTGGCAGGTGATGTCACAAATGAAGAAGTCGAGGGTGAAGCTTTTGAAGCCCCACTGTTCATTGGTTGTCCGAGGAAATCCATAACGCTGCCTCGCTTCAGTTCCGACGCAGGGGCAAATCCACCAGATGGAGGCTCTGCAAGTCACAACACTTCAAGATATAAATAGCAGCCTATATCAATGTAGGTCTAATAAATTTTCTGCATTTTAAAATCAATTAAACTAAAATTACATCAATTAACAGAATTAAAATAACACAAATAAATTCTTTAAAATTAGAACCAATTATACTCATTCTGTTCTGGTTCACAAGTTCATTAAATTTTGCCTAGAAAGCATTTTGTTGTCTACATCACATGAATTCACGGCTTAGTTTACAACAAAGCACATCAAGGGCTAATCATTTTTTGAATCACGACTGTTCATATTTTCGAATGGAATCAAATACCGCCATCCGATTCATTTTCAAATCCAATATCAAAGCTTCGCAAGTCCCTAGTTAAAATTAATTAGACAAACATCATTAGCAATAAGGACAATGCACAGAAAACTAGACGAGTCACCAACAGCAAACATATACATGAATTTCTGACAACATAAGCAGTCAAGAAAATAGAAAGCAACATACGACATTCCTCACCAAAATTTGCCTGTGGCTTCTTGACAGCGGCATTTACGTTGAAGCTGAATGCCAAAGGGCTTTTGACAGCTGGCTCACTCGTTCCTATGGCGGATGAAGGAGCTTGTGGTTGCTGGGACGACGGGGTCACCCCGTTGCTACGGTGATCGTCAACAGCGATAGGGGAACTGAAGGAAAAGCTCTACAAAGAAAACCAGAAATATTGCAACTTTCTACCATGAAATATACCAACTTCACCAAAATTGGGATTGCTATTATTATTACGCATTTCTTACGTGCCACTATCTAACGACTAAGCATTGGTTGATGGTGCCAAGTAGAGATGAGCATAGGGCCAGGCAAAATAGATTGGGCTGCCATGGCAACCCAGTCTATTTTGCCAGACACGCCAAGCTTGTGGCATGTCGGGAAATTTAGGCCTGCATTATTGGGAAAATGTTGCTTTTCATAGTTTTCTGTGCTTGTGTTAAAACTGCAGTCATGATCTGTGGTTAGCTTAGATGCAGTCCATTGAGATGTTTAAATTAGCATTTTTAAATGTCTAATACTTACACTATGTGCTAATCACTGGCACATGAATGTTAATTCATTAATGGCACTAATGACTTCACTGTTGCTTACAAGTGGCTGCTGATTTTATCATTAACTATTAAATGGCTGCAACACGTCCAGCATTTGGAGCAGGCCAAGTCGCAGTTTTTACAAAGCAGGCCGGGCCCTGCTTGATACTAGCCAGTCCAGATTTGTGATTATTAGATGCAGTCCATCTGAGATGTTTAAATTAGCGTTTTAACATGTCTAATACTTACACTATGCGCTAATCACTGGCACATTAATGTTAATTAATTGCATTAATGACAGCACCGTTGCTTACAAGTGGCTGTTGATTTTATCATTAACTATTGGCTGCAACATGACCAGGATTTGGGGCCTACCCTGTATGTTACATGGCATGGCAATGTACTATCAATTTCATACGCGTACAATATATTCAAAGGTCACTAAGGACAATACATTCAAAGGTCACTAAGGTCAATATATTCAAAGGTCACTAGGAACAATATATTCAAAGGTCACTAAGAACATTCGTTTCAAAGGTCACTAAGGACAATATATTCAAATCCTAAGAACACTATATTCATCTCTAACCAAACTTTGCTCACAACAACATTCATAGCGCTTTTGTGGGATTCCAAAAATGCGCTTTATAGAAGTCCAGATGCATATATACATAACAGGAAAAGTCATCACTTGAGTGCTCTCACACACACGCAGAGCCTGCCAAAGAAGCCCCAGCTGACAATCCGACCGTAGGACAGCCGAACTCAACAATGACCATAAAACAACAAATGGATTGCGCACCTTCTGCTCGACTTTCTCGGTCTGCGTGCTGTCGGTGCTCATCATTATCGGTTTGCTAAACGTGAATGTCGTCGTATCCATGGGTTCCGTTCTATCCCTTGAACCGGCAAAGAACCCGGACAAAGAAGTCGATAGAATGTTGGAGGTGAACGGTCGCATGTTTGTCACTGGCAGCGCAATCGACGGCAAATCGACGACCATCGGCTGCAAGAGAATTGCACGATTCAGACGACATACAAGAGTGTTGAGCATGGAAGCCAGTTCAACGCATGAAGTGCATGTTCACAGCTCCCAAAGGATTGTGGAAAATGAGATGACTGCTCACTGATGACACACAGTCCATGGTCATGCACAGATCTGTAGATGGGTGCAGGAGAGAAATTATTGTGCATTTATTAAGCGCCACTATTGACGAAGCATCAGTCGATGGCGCGGAGCAATTGCAGGTGAAGGACTTGCTCAAGGTCACTACACAGTAACCGTCTCAGGATCGAACCCGTGCTCTTCGTGTTACAAGGCGAGCTCTCTAACCAATCGGCTACAGGGTCCCACAAAGTTGTGGCACCATTTTAACAAATTTTTTATACAACCAGTCAGTTTCATGGTCCCTGCAGCCTGGCCTCTCACGGACTTGCCCAGTCACGTGGATACACTTTAATGAACTGTTGCTTTAAGTCCTATTCTAAATTGACCAATTGACTGCTGTTGGTTGCGGATGCCAGGCTGTTGTATACATGAAGAACACATAATGTAGTGTATTTTAATACAGTTAGCAAATGTATGCTGCACAGTCAAAGGCAACATACCTAAGTGTAGTGGCAGACTGTTCCATGAGGACGGTCCAACACACGAGAAGGAATGGGCTCCAGTTGAAGTGGGACAGCGTGGCACCTGCATTTCTCCAAGGGCCACAGAGCATAATGATCGCCAACCCACTAGACAGGTCTAGCAACAGCGAAACTTCTTGGGCCACATCATCTATTTCTCGCTGTTGGAACATGGAGGTCACTGCGAGTTGCAGAAAAGATGGCAATTGATATCGGATGCAAAACGAAGAATTAGGTGGATTTGAACCTCTGACCTCTCAATTGATAGTCCAGCATGCTAACCACTATACTACTGAGCACAACAAATATAAGTGGTTACAAATTAACATACATTCCTTTGTTTTGATTTCTTGAACCTAGCTTAATGACTCTATGGCATTACCATAATGCATAAAGCATCATTGTTATCACTGCATAAAGCATCATTGTTATCACTGCATAAAGCATCATTGTTATCACTGCATAAAGCATCATTGTTATATAATGCATAAAGCATCATTGTTATCACTGCATAAAGCATCATTGTTATCACTGCATAAAGCATCATTGTTATATAATGCATAAAGCATCATTGTTATCACTGCATAAAGCATCATTGTTATCACTGCATAAAGCATCATTGTTATATAATGCATAAAGCATCATTGTTATCACTGCATAAAGCAACATTGTTATCACTGCACAAAGCATCATTGTTATATAATGCATATAGCATCAACCTGGTTAAAAAGTAGTCATTTCATAAAGCCAGGTCAAAATCCAATACCTCACAGAAACAAGAATTCAAGCAATCGAACGAAAGCAAATTAATAATCTCAGGTTTGTCATTATATTAAATTTTAGTATTATACAATAGAAATCACGGACCGGAATATTGATTGTTCACGTCTAGGCTCAAGTCAAGTCTATAAATTCCCGAATGAATGAATGAATGAAAGTCTTGTCTATTTCAGCATGAGCACATTCACAAAAGCGTAACTCCCTGTTTGCCTCGTCCAAGGGATTTCAACTGAACTTCACCGAAGGATAACGATTGTTGACCATGGATTAACAGTCACTAGACTAAAGTCATTAGGAAGCAAGTAACAGACTGACCTTCTGGTTTTATGGCTAGGTTTATGCCTTGTACATTAGATACCAGCACAACATAAGTTACTAATTAATAATAATAATTAATAATGAAGTTTCACCGTTTCATCTTCTTTCTCGGTTGCTCTGTTTGAGTAGTGCTTTCTCGTATGTTCCCTTCGCACTTTGCCAGGAGCACCTTGCGTACTTTAAGAAACACAGAACAGGTTCTCAAACTACAGTCATGAAACACAAGTCTTGCTGGTGTCAAACAACTCTAAGCGTAGTTTCAAGGTTGTGAACACGGCTGAGTGTCATCATTGTAACTAGACTAAGAAGTTGGAAGGTTCCCCAGAGACAATAATTTCTGCAAAACTAGGGTTGGCCCCAACTCAGCAGAAATCAAATTTTAGGAGAAATTCCTCTGGGTATAGGCCTAGGTATAATCGCTTCTTATTCAAACCCTTGAAACACAGCTAGGGATCAAAAGTGTAATGCAACCCCAGGATCCTAGTCATGATTTCATCTGATAAATAACTAAATAGTCCACCGCTCTAAAACTCCCCTTCGACATCCAGTTCACTTCTCCCTGAAATGAAAAGGACTACACTGAAGACCAACCAACAGACTGTCAATTGTTAAGTACTTTTCAAATTTAATTCGCCAATAAGAACCTCTTCGCCACTTCATTGTGTTTTAATTATGCCATTTTCTGAATGGCATGTTTTCTATTTTCTAAGACCATTTTGCAGTTTTTAAAAGATTTAAACCAACCTTGGCATGGCAGACGGGAGGTCGTAGGACATGGTAGCATTCGTTGAAGGCCTTGTGACCTCCTGAACCACGTTTGCCGTCCGACCAAAACTCCTGTTGTCCGGTGGTGCACCCTGATACGCTCTGATATTCTGCTGAATCATAGCAAACGTAGGAGTCACCTGCTCATGTACTGGAGGCCCTGCATGCTGAAAACAAAGCAGTGTCTTACTTGCATATCAGGGGATTTTGTTGGTCCCACAACAGTGCAGAACTTTCTTCTAAATCGCAATTTATAACTTCTATCATGCCAGTTCCTAATGCAAAAACTGACGGCACACCAAAACCAAGTCGTAATCAGGCCAGTATCCAGAAGATCAGGCTGTAAGACAGAGAGGCAGCACATTTTGATAAAGGTAAGTCTTAATATTACCTCGTCTAGTAATGGCAAATCTGGAGAACAAGCACTGATTTTAAGTATTGTGGCTGGCCAACGTTCAATATTTTATAAACCATGAGCCTTAATTTGAACCTCGTACACTGAACCATCTAGACCTATCTTCCAACACCTGAAATATGTTCTTTTCGGTCACATACAGCCCACAAAACATTCTCAACCTACCCCTGAGTCGCACCTGTTTATGAGATAAGCATTACGCAGCACCTTCATAACATGGCAGCCAACGAGTCAGAGTGCTTGCCTTGTTGGAGCCTCTACTGACACGGTTAATGTGCAGCAACCACGTGCAAAGACTCTAACCTCTTTTCTACCATCATCAGCAACCCTGCACATGTATTACATCAACTACTGCCTCCCGTGAAAACTGTTTCATACTCACTACGCCCCAGAACCCACAATAGAATAATACCTAAGGCAAACTCTCTATCTCGTAAAACATTTGTCACACGGATGCTTTATACTTAATTTTTTTTTTTATATTTGATGATCTTTGTACACCAAAATGCGGTTAGCAGTTGGTTTTTCAATAAAGGATATACTTACTTACTTCACTTCACAACTGCTTAGCGTCATCAGTTGATGCCTGGTCATCAGGAAGTGTCACTTAATAAATGGGTAATATCAATAATAATAATAATGATCTGTGACTTTACTAAAGGCAGGCATTTCATAAAAAAGTTCACAAAACTGATGAGCAATTACCACATCACACCTTGCAAAAGAAGCATACAAAAGGTCTGTTTTGTATACTCACTTTATGCACAAGTTGCGTCTTAGAGCCGGATGCCTGAAGACTATTGCGTTTGTAGGTCGTAGAAGGCTTTACAACAAAACAACACAATAAAAGTTTAGCTTAACATATCATTACAAACAATGGCTTGATTTGTACAATCGATGCAATTTGCAAATTCATATAGACGATCTTTATTAAAAATAAGTACTTCCATATTTGCCACGACACAGTAATCATGAACTTACGGATCATGATCAGTAATTGATCACTGACTTAATCCATGATCAGTATATGAACTTAAGTTCATGATCAGTACAGGTATATGATCATGGACTTTGCTGGAAGTTCCTAAAGAAGATGATACACTCATACCAGACACTCGTACACTGAAATGGCAGCAAACTAAAAGCCAGTGAACTGGTCCTGGTAAATCCTACTGATATGTTGACTCAGAAGAGCAGTCCTTTAAGCGAGCCCTAAGGCAGCCATGGGTATGAAGTGTTGGCGACTTCATTTTCTTAGCCTACGCATATGAGGGCAGGTGGCAAGTCCTCTCCCTTGCCATCTCATCTTCCCACCGAGTGTACGGTCAGTGTACTCATTATAGCCGAGTTGACTAGGGGTGCAGGTGGAGCAGAAATCACTAAACAAATTTCTGCCCTGGTGTCAACTAAGAAACGACCAATAAAAAGGCAAACAACACTTACAGTGAACGAGAGCAGAGAATCTACGTGACCCGAGTCAAAGGAATAATTGGTCGCATCATTCTGAAAACAAAAACGAGTCTTTCAACATCATGTTTCACACCACGTATATCTTAACCCTTTAACGACGAGCTGCATTGGTTTTCCCATACATTTTAGTACACGCTCGTCGTTAAAGGGTTAACACTGAAATGGCATCATCTTAATATGGGACTTTGATGGTTGGCTGGGTTCTGCTGGGCAAATATTCAAATAGGGAAAAGATGAATATTTTAAAATGGGCATTATTATCTGTTTATCATCAACTATCTGCCCTTCCTTAACACTAACACTTCCTTAGGTTAATAAGGACATTTGAGATGTTTTTCACCCAAAGTTTGCATTATCTGAAGGAGATATGATCAGTGGTGGGTATGATCTGAGGTAGGTATGGTATGGGGTACGTATGATCATGATACAGGTAGGTAGTAAGTTCTGGCCAAGAAAAAGTGCTGCAGAAGGTGCCAATATTCAACTCATTAACGATTTGTAATTGTAATTAGTAACTTCTATTGCGCCGGTGTCTAATGCACAAGGAGGCATCAACCGATGGCACACCAAAACCAAGCATAATCAGGTCAATATCCAGAAGATCAGTCCGTAAAACATCACACAGATGCCTGATTGCAAAATCATTGAAACACAACCTCATTATTTGAATCAAGATCCCAGAGCACAACAAGCAGGTCGACAATTACGGTAAGTTCACAATGTTCCAGTCTACAATCACGGTAAGTTAACAATGCCAACTTACGAATTTTTCAGTTTTATCCATGCCTTCAAGTATCAATTTGGCTGTTGAACTCAATGGGCGCTCGCACGATGTACTTGCTACTGGTCTAATCTTGCTCACCTGGTGTCGAACTGCGGGCAACACCTGCAACATGGTCATACCCCACATCAACTAACTGGCTCACTGTAATTGCATTTGAAAATTTATATAGCACCACTCAAACATCAGACTGATCAGAGGCGCTCTCTGGGCCAGCCTACACAGGGTTAACTCTTTCACAGCGAATGCAGTTGATATTGACCGCACAACAAAAACCCACCCTACTGGCCTATAATTAGCTATATCAACAGTTCTATTTATATCCGTTCGATAGAAGAAACATTGTACATTCAGAAAATTCCTTACATGGGTTTTCCATTGGCTTGTTAAAGTTAGAAATGCAACTTATGGTGATGATTTTGTAACATCCAGCCATGTAAATTTTCACGTCCCCTTCTCTGTAATTGGCCATTTCTCTGTAATCTAACGTTTTTCACCAGCCAAGTCCAAACAAATAAATTATATCGTTCAACAAATGTTGTAAAGGCTCTCAAACACATGTTTGACGAGGAAGAATTTTTTAGATTTGAAGACGGTGACTGATGGCAACGAAGAACATTTCGTTATATTTTTAATTTATATCCTTTTATAATCAGTACATACGTGAACACATGAAAGACATTACTGTGCAAATATGCTACATAAATGAACTACACAACCACTGTAAACATGCTACACAAATGCTCAGTAACATAGACACAAACTGAATAAAACCACCATTGTATATACCTGATAATCTGGATTATTGTTCGTAGTTCTAGGCCGGGCAGAGGCTGCTCCGCCATACATGGTTTTCCCACTATAGAACGGTGACTGGCGCTGGCTTGTGTTCAACAGTGATGAATCGCGATTGGACTAAACAGAAACAATGCACAACAGATTATAATTAATTAATTATTAAGAAACTAATTAAGCACGTAATTAATTTATGAGCCACATTCACTTAAAGTCAGAAACCGGATGCCGGTCAAGTCCTTCAGGACTCGTCGCATCGGCCGCTAAATAACATCACAAATCACGTGCTAGAACAGATAACAATATAATACATCAAAAATTACTTAAGAACAGATTGAAAACTATATTAGACCTACAATGAAGACTATATTATTGACCTACAATCGATGATCTGCAATTTTAAGTAGAGAAGCAGAGAATAACTTTAGGAGACTTTCAGTTTTAAAGAATTAGTTACAAGCCAAGGGAAGTACGACGTCAAAAGGCGTGACTCACATGGTTCATCGTGGTGCTGAACATTGCCGGATCGAACTTTGGTTTCATCCCGCTAGCAGCCAGAGTTTGCCGCAAGAAGGAACCAGATCCAGAGGCACTTGATGGATTCGACTTTGTTTTCCAAATGAATGATTTATCAGCACTTGATGATTTTCCCCTCGACGTCTCTTGGCCTCCTTCTGAAAGACATCATTTCAAGCACGTTAGTCTTGCTTTGCGTAATTGGTAACAATACAACAGAAGCAGAGGGAACATGGTATACACCTCTACAGAAACTCCCAAAGAGAGGGTTATGCTAAACTGCACTATCACTGCAGATACAATCACTTTACAGATCTACATTGACTTTACAGATCTCTATTAACTTTACAGATCTATACTTACTTTACAGATCTATATTTACTGTACAGATCTACTTTTACTTTAAATACAGATCTATATTTACTGTACAGATCTACATTTACTTCACATGCATATTCACTTTACAGATCTACATTTACTTTACAGATACATTCACTTTACAGAACAACATTTACTTTACACATCTACATAAATTAACTTTATAGATACAAGAGGCATATACTTCACTTGTCGGTGCTGCACTAGTATAGCGATTTCAGATTACCCTTCATTCATCTTACTCCTGGAAAATTGAAATCGCATTCATATTACCAGGAGGTAGGATGAAATTGATTTCAAGCTACCCTTGAGGTAGGATGAAATTGATTTCAAGCTACCCTTGAGGTAGCTTTGAAATCGATTTCATCCTACCCTATATGATTTCAGATTACCCCTCAAAACATATATTTATTTATGTTTAGGGTTAGGGCATTATTTTATTTTTCAGATATTGAGACCAACTTTCAATCTTGTATGCTTGATGTGATTAATTCAAATAATGCATCATTAGTTGTAAGCAAAAGAATTTATCATTTTGGCTAAATCAGAGAGGGGCAAGTATTATGAAATCAGGTTCAGTGGATATTGTGCATACAGGACCTTGAGCAAGTGATTCACTCACAACTGCTCGGCGCCATCGATTGATGCTTGGTCGTTAGATGGTAGCGCTTAATAGATGCGTAATAATAATAATTTATTAGACATTAAACCTTCATCTGGTGGATCGACGACTGCTGTCCGCATGTTGTCCCTTTCGACGCATCGCTTCTTCGACGGTGCCCCAACTTTATCCAGACCAATCGCCTCGCTGGCATCAGAAGACGAATCATCTCCTGTGATGACAAACATCACGACACAAATATATCAGGAATACTCCACGAGACAACGAAACCTTGACAAGTCATCCGAACAAAAATGACTGCTTCTCGTCGTCATACTTGCAAGCAAAAAGGCCATCTGAGATTGCCAGAGAAGTTATGGTGCTGTTGGCCACTGGAAAGGTTATCATAAGTAAATCAGTAATTAATCACTGAGTAGGTACACGATAGTTTAGTGGTTAGCGTGGAGGTCCGACAACCCAAACTCTGCCACTGCTCGTGCTCTGGCAGTGCGAAGGCTGCCTCTCATGGTTACCTGAAGGGACTGCACTTCTTCTTCTTCAACATAGAATCAAATAGATTAGTCGTAAGAGAATCTGTTGTGTTCTTTGCTCACCAGAGGGCTGTGGTGCACTCCGTTTACTTGACCCGCCATAGTTAACTGCGGATTGTCCACCGGACCCACGAGATGTTGATGGCTGCATTTCGGAACATGGAACGGTGGATGGATGATCAACGGCAGCAGCCACAGACGACAGTGGTGGTCTCGATATGGATGACAACGAGCCATCGCTTGAAGCCAGACTTTGATCTCCACAGATCGAATGAGGGAACACTGCTTGGAAACCATCGCACTGAAATAAATCAACGTACCCAGATATCGAATCAACAACAAAACTTGTGGCATTTTTATAATCGGTAACTATCGTAATAATAATAATATTTTCGTTTATTGAAACAATCCGGTTGACAAGCCGCAACCGGTTACAGTGTACAATTATGCAATTGAAACAATTCGCAAGAACACAAATGACAGAAGAATAAATCTTAACTACTAACAGAACAGAAAGCCTGAGATACATCGTGCTCTAAAAGATAAACCCACTGCCAACCCAGTCACTGATAGAATTAGTTTTGGAGACATTTTTCTACCTACTTTACACAAAGGGGTCATCATCTCTGACTTTCAATTAATTAGGGGTTGGTGAAAGTTATTTCATAAAGCTTCTCATAGATTATTCTATGGGAATGCGGTCCTGTATTGTGAGGTAGGGAGCAGCTCTGAGTTTTCTTAAAGAGGTGCTATATAAATTATCCTATTTTACATGCATTACACTTTTGCCTTAGCACTTTGGAGTATATACATTGATGCTAATTCGATACAAGCTGTCGAAGACCATTCTCTTCAATCGCGGTCTCCTGTAATCGGATCGGGAGCACCTCTGATGAGTTTCTTGAAGGCCTCTTTAAAAAAAACACGTCAGAGGTGCCCCGACCTGATTAATGAGACCATGATTAAAGTGGTTTTAGGCAATATACAAAAAAGCCCCTACAACAACAATTACTTCCATTACATTATTTATACAACAAAACTGCATTTGATATTGCTCTCCTTCCAAAGTTCAGAAGTGCACACGACCATACGACAGAACATCGATGGCAAAGAGCAATTGTGAGCAAAAACCTGCTCTGAAAGGTCATTAACAGGAACTGTCTCGGGTGAAACTCTAATCCGTACTCTCCGCATTACAGGCTGAGCGCTCTAACCAACAGCCCACTGTACCACACATTACATTACAATACGATGAGTAAAGTAAGAAATAACAAGATATCCACCTCGACCAAAATGCCCTCGTTGGTCGCTTTCACGCTGCTGTCAGCCGAATCAGAAGCCGTTCCCTGGTTCTGTGTTCCGTCAAGCGGTTCGTCGGTGTAATCATCTTCCGCCTGACCGCCCTCCACTCCGGCCATTACCTCTTCCGGCTCTTCTTCTTCGTCAGTGTCGCTTCTTGCACCTGTATCTGCATCTGAGTTTGTTACCGGCCATGATAAGTCGCGAAGCCAAGATGGTGTTAAGAAATTTTTCAGTTTCGATCCAAACGTTCCAATAAACGACGACTAAAACGATCACAAATCCGACAGTGTTGGTTACAATGTTTCGGATCTACACAAACAAGGCTGCTTCTCACATTTACACTCTCCCTGTTAACACAACATTTGGCTCAAATAAAAGTGCTGTTATTTCCCTTTAAGCTAGCAACGTAAAACGCTTCACCGGTTAATGCCAACACTCGCCTCTTTGTATTTTTTTTATTGGATTCACAACAAAATAGTGTTTCTGCGGCGGTATTTTCCGCCGCATAAAATTTATCCATATAAAAAACCAATTTACGCCATGCTACTTTATATGTAAGTAATTATCACTATTGAACCGCCTGCAAGCTGGACTGTGGGAAAATATATAGAGTATTAAATCACAAAAATCACAAATGAAAACAAATATCATAAAAACAATAAAACAGACATCTATGGATATATGAGAGTAAGGTTATAGTAAAAAGAAAGATCAGCAATAAAAGTCAATTAAATAACATATTGACGTAATAAAACCACATCGGGTTAATGCGGGATCAGCATGAATGGGATCTCACGGTTATGTGAACGAGGATTGGAGAAAGTACTTAACATTCTTTATAGAAGTTGCAGTAGACCAAAAGAACATAATTTTTTGGTTGTGAAGCACAGATGAGAAAAGAGAAGAGTCAGCACGGCAACAGAGGTCATCGAACATTATCTGGTCGGCAGGCAAAAACTTTAGCCGTACCATTTTCCGTATTATTGCAAGATACGCGCATTGACCAGCATTGGCAAAGACGTACCATGCAGGGGAAGCATACCAAGGAGGCATAGCCAGCGAGGTGGCCCGAACTACATCAGCCAAGGCGCATCCCCGTACCGATTGCGACTAGTCGAGCGCTAGTGAAATGGCCGCTTCCTCCCACGAAGCTTTTTAGCACAGAATGGACGCGGCGTACGACATGGCGCTATATAAATTCATGAAATGAATTAATTACCCTACGCTACATTTATCAGTGCACTAAGCACACGACGCACATTTCACGGCAAATAATTTACCTTCGATGGTCTGTCATACGGCTTTCCAGCATCCTTGGTCTTTCTTCTCATTTTCCCTACGCCGTCACTAGCCATTCTACTAAACAACCAGACTGGAATAAAAGCAGTTAACCTAAGTAGAGAATAATTTACGATGAAAAGATTTTGAAGAAGAAGAAGTTAAGAAAATTTCTCTAAAAATGGCGGACAGACCAAATTTGATGGGTGTCACGTGGTATACAGATTTTGAAACATCTGCAAAAGATCCGCGCCGCTCATAGTAAGTAAGCAAACGTATAGTAAGAGCGTTATAGAAGTGATAAAAACCCTTTTGACGAGGCAAATTAAATGGTGGCGCAGAAGGACTGTTGAAAGATGCACCATACTTCATTTAACACTGTTTCACTGAATTGATTACTTATTGATCTTCTTAGAAAATTGCAATATTATTATTTTAGTTAAGAACTTATTGAGTTGAACCTTTCTTTCCTTTCAACTGACTAACCATGCAGCCATAATTGAATATTGTTAAAAATGGTGACCCTAATTAAGCGGGCTTGTGCCCCTTTTGGGTCTCCTTTGTTCCCTAGCCAGTGCATCGATATGTTATAATAGTCAAATTATAATTATTGGTTTCAACGGTCAGGATCGAAGACTATGGAATTGATTGAATTGCTACTGGGAATGCAGGTGCGTTTTGTGCGCTCTTGCCTATAATTTTATGTGTATTGATCGAATGACACTTGCTCTGCACTAGCTATACCGAAAACAGTTTACAGGTGCATCTATGTATTGAAGGCAGCAGGCCTAGTAATTATAGCTTATGGTTTCAATTATGTCGTAGGCCTATAGAGTTTAATTAGTTGTTATGGACATGTGCGTGCTGTGTGTCCTCATCAGCAGGGCATGCTGCGATTTGTTTTTTTCTTCTGTTTTTGTTTGTTTGTCTTGAATGAATAACTTTGGACTTCTTATCATGGACACAACACTCAATATAAAAAAAACAACATGCATAGCATAAGATGATGAATAATTGGAAAATAGTCTAATGACTATTTTGTATTAGGTGACCCTGTTAGCGGAATCTTTGGTTCTTTTGGGTTTACCCATTGTCACTGAATGTACAATAATTTATTAAGACTGTCTACGTTTATGTTTGAACCGTTATGGTGAACAATAAAGTAGGCCCATTGATTGATTAATTACGGTAGGCCTATCTATCTTCTCCCTCATTTGAGTCTCTTTGCAACAATGCGTAGGCCTATACAGGCCTATATAGGCCCCCAGACTCTTTGCCTGTATTCTGCACAATCCTTGTCATGTTCTGCATAAATTGTTACCGCCGATCAAGCAAATTCGCTACACCCTGCGGCCACAGTCCCATAACCGTGAGCTTCCCATGTTTGACAACCTGATACAGATTCGAAATGCTTTCTTGCCATGATGCTATACAAATAAACAAAGTTTCTCTAGATCTGGCTATTTAAGCTCTTCATTTCCGTCCTATAACTAACTCTATATCTTCCTCCCCTTTGTTCCCCTTGATATACAATAACTTCTCGCATTCAATTCTTGGTTTGTAGGCTATATATAAATTTTTTTATGTTTGTTTTAATGTAGCCCATTACTTAGGCTTGCCATGTACAGTGCCACATTCTGAGTAGGTCACGGAAATGCTGAGAAATTTTTGAAGATTTACACTAAACCTACATTACAATTACGCGATGGTAAAAGCTGAAGTTTTCATCGAAAATCGCACCTAATTTGTGAAAGGAGAATTTAATTAAGAGTTATTGTGTGGATAACGGAAGTAAAGGAAATTTTCTTGAAATTGTCATGTGAACTTATAAGTATGAATTAAGTTTTAGATGGATTCATCTAATCTAATCAAATCCCATGACTTCTATAGCGCCGTTATAAACATGTCCATGGCATCGGTCGATGGTCGCTTCTAAAGAGAAATCATAATCAAAAGTCATAAATATTTATTACTATAAAACAACTAAATACAAAAATATAGCCTCATATACAGTTGCTCATAAAAATCACGCAGGGTAACGCTTCACTGTCAATCTGAAACCGTTCAATAGATGTCACCAGGAGCAGTATTTGGTAACCGCACGAAGATGATCGATAGAGTCAGAGGAAATGTCTGGAGAGAAAGAGATGAATAGCTGGATTTCATCAACATATAGCTTATGGTCCTCGGCTGCAGGTACTTTTCTGAGTAAGCTGAATGGCGTGGTGTAAATGTTGAACAAATGAGGTCCATGAACAGAGCCTTGTGGAACGCCGCCCGTGAGAGAGAACGATTGAGATAAGGCTTCCGATGTTTTGGCGGAGAAAGAACGGGCGATAAGTAATAGATCAAAGAAATCCACCTCGACCTTGATGCCCTCTCTGGTCGCTCTCACGTTCATTTCAGTCAAAACTTGAGAAGGTCTCTGGATCAGTGGATCGACTCCAGTGCCTGCTTCATCCATCTGACACACCTCGACGCCCGTCTTTGTCTCTGGTGTCTTCTCTCCTTCCTTGTAGTCATTCTGGCCTGCGTTAGTCGGCTGCCGTAGAAAAGAAGTTGTTAGGAGATCTTTCAGCGACGATCCAAACTCTTCAAGAAGCGACTAAAACGATAACAAACCCACAGTGTTAGTTACAAGGTTTAGACTTTAGAATATACGCACAAGAGAACTATATACTCATATGCGACCGACCTCTCTTTCACCTGCAGCAGATTTAACAGAAGATGTCAGCCCAGGTGTCAGAGGCTCAAATCCAGATTCCAGAGGTCCAAATCCAGCTGTCAAAGGCTCATTTACAGATGTCAGAGGTTCAAATACAAAATGTCAGAGGATCAAAGGTTCAAAATCTCCGCCATCAAGACAGATGGATAGCCTACTTATAGAACAAATAACGAGCCTGCAGTGTGGGAAGATCAGACAGTGCTCACAGCTCCCTCATATTATAATGGCTCACAAAAATGAAGTAGGGTAAGTGGGGTTACACTTTACACCCATGGCGGCCTTCTGTTAGTTTAATGGACTGCTCTGAACTCACCTGTTCATTACTAAAATATCTAGGCCTAAGTCGCAAGGAAGGACTGTCCAAATATTGACGAATTTCTAGTTTTGTGTGGATTCTGCAACCCCAGCACCAGCCCCCTACAGGCAAATCGTTTTAGGAACTACACAAATGAAAGAAACAAATATGAACTCTCAGGTTCTTTTGCTAATCTCCTTCACACAGTCATTGAATCTTCAGCTCACAGGTTCAGTTCTCAGTCTCAGATCCAAAGTAGAGTGTTCTTGTCATAATTCTTTGGATAGGCCTATATTTTTATATATTTAACAAAGAAGTACCGGTATACAACTACCGAAACTGATCATTATTACAAACATCCTTTATCATAGCAAAGTAAGTCATATATCGCATAAGAAAGACAAAAAAGCATCACCTTTACAACTTTCAGTGTGGTATGAATGTCATGATTCAGAAGTGCACATCAGACCATACGACAACATCGATAAGGCTGAGCAATAGTGCAAGAACTTGCTCAAGGTTTTTAAACAGTGACAGCCTGAGTGGCTTCACAGGCCGGGCCCTCTATCCATGCAGCTAACGTGCCCCAGGTGGGAATATTTTCACTTTAATTATCATATAGTCTCGAGATCTCTATAGCGCTCCAAATAAGCAAAGCTGCAAGTATCGGCTTATTTACAAAATCGATGATAGGCAGGTAAGGTCAGAAAAAGTTCAGCAGCTTCTCTGCCTCCTCTCTCTGGTTTCTCTGGAAACGAGACTTTGACCTTCCTTTGACATCTCCGGAAACCTCTGACATTCGTAGGGCTCGTGAATAAGCTGTGACCAACGCTTAGCTAGAGTAGAGTGCTTCAGAAGATTGAAGCTTGCGATTATGGTTCGAAGTCAGATTGAAAGGATCAGGCAGTCAGGCGGTTACGAAGAGTGACGGAGAGGTTAGAGGAAAATTGGAATCAGGATAGGAGTTGTGGTGGATCCGAGTGAGGTAGTGTAAAGGTTGAACAACTGAGTTCCAAGAACATCGCCTTCTGGAAAGTCGCAAGTATATATTGTATTGTATTTAAAGATTTATAAAGCGCCTCTCACAGTGCACACCAATCAGAGGCGCTCCCAGTGCGAAAGTCCTTGAGAATAAAGACAAGTTTTGAGGTAGCGAAAAGATGTAGCAGGACCACCACATAGTATGGTGGTGCGAACAAAGGGGGGAAGTTGAGCAAGTGAACGGGCATTATTTGGACGAAGCTGCTATTAATGTTTTAGCGGAAAAAGAGCGGGCAATAAGTAAAAGATCCAAGTAATCCACCTCAACCTTGATGCTCTCTGTGGACTCTTTCGTACTGATTTCAGCCAACTCTGAAGAAGGTCCTTCGATCCTTGGACCGTCCCCAGTACCTGCTTCATCCGTCTGACAGTGACACACCTCCACACCCGTCATTGTGTCTGGTGTCTTCTCTTCTTCCTTGTAGTCATTCTGACCTGCGTTAGGCCTAGTCGGGTGCCGTGATGACTCGCGTAAGAAAGACGTTGTTAGGAAACCTCTCAGCGACGATCCAAACTCTCCAAGAAGCGACTAAAACGATCACAAACCGACAGCGTTAGTTACAAGGTTTATGATAAACAAACAAGAGAACTATTCATACACGATACGCCTCTCTTCCACCTGCAGCATATTTAACAGAAGGTGTCAATCCAGATGTCAGAGGTTGTAAACCCAGCTGTCAGAGGTAAAAATCCAGATGTCAGAGGTTCAAAATACAAAAGTCAGAGGATCAAATTCAGATGTCAAAGATTCAAATCTCCACCAAGACAGAAGGATACTTAGAGGTAAATTAACGTGCTTGTGGGTTTATCAGACGATTAAGCAAATTGTAGGCTATGGTGGGCATTTAAAGAATGTTTCCGTAATGGAGTTTAATGTTCCGCTGAGAAATTTCCGAGATTTATAAGGCCTACAGTACGGGCGCCCATATAGGCCTATAGCTTATACTATAACACACGCTTTACAAATTTTCAAATACAATACAATACATTACTTACGAACAATAGGCCTAATTGTCATTATTTCATCGGGTGACATCTGTTCGCTTTTTCCAGCACCGCCTTCGGTTTGAATGGACGCCAGGCTATTTTGAATTATCATGCAGACCGTATCGAAAAAAGTCGATTCGTTAACCAAGTTTATCATTTATCGTGCTCTAGTGTATCGGCCAGTTCCTCCCATAAGGTTTTAGCGCAGAAGGAACGCGGTGTACGACATTACAGTAGGCCTACACTACATTTAAAACGGCGCATACGAATCCACGATCGACGCGCATTAAACGGCAAATAATTAATTACCTTTGGTCTGCAATGCAGCTTTCCAGCAAGTTTACTCTTTTTCTTTTGAAGTTTCCCTAAACCGTCACTTGCCATTCTAATGAATATACTCAACTGGAATTTAAAATGTTATCCTAAAAACACAACAATAAATATTTACCAGATACGCTATCACGTGGTACAAATTTCAAAACATCTGCAAAAAACCGCCGCTTGAAAATGTCTAGTCGTCAGCGCTGCTAGTAAGTAAGAAACGAATATAATAGCGTTTGAGAATTAAAATAATCTTTTACCGTGACAAATAATGACATGGTATCGCCGAAGAGCAAGGAATCTATATGTATAATGGTCCTTGGCCGAAGAGTTACAAAAGAGAAATAAAAATCAAGTTACGGCACTTTAATTTATGACTTTAAATGCATCACGAACGTCATTAGGCTGTCCGGGAATTATAGTCTAGGGCTCTAGGCTACTTCATATTATAGGCTAGGCCTGCTGGTGAGTTCAGGAAGTGATTAAGGTTCGAGTCGAATTTACCGTGGTTGAGGTACCGTTTATAGTGTAGTGGTAACATCACTGGCGTGAAGAGCAGTAGGCTAGGTATATAGCGGGATCGCTTCCCGTACTCTTCAAAAAGGACCACCGTGGGAAACAGCTTTTGACTATAATTTGGGCATGAAGACCAACATAAGCCTACCTGATGGCTCAAAGAGTGTGTTTCTTTAAACTTCGCTTAAGGATCACCTTTTAAATAAACTTAGGCCTAACCCTTTCATGGGTTCAAGGAAATATTTGTTGAATGCTTTTCCATATTCTTAAGGGTCGTGCATGTGGAGCCAACTATACATCCTGTTACCCCTCTCTGATAATTATATTGTAATATCCACATCTAGTAATCCATAAATATTCATTTGCCAATCAGTCTTTGCCTCATTAATTGTGGTTTATACTTTCAGATGTAAGTCATCTACAGCTGTTTTAATTTGTCAGAAGGAACACTACACTGAATTGATCAGTACCAGTTTATTTCATATGATATCAATACAATATGCAACGTTTATTAATTGAAATCAGTGGTATTGCTACTTACAATCTGTCCTTATTTGCGGGACTTTCCATTATTCAACCAGGTCATCTCGCTATCAATCTGTGGTAAAACTTAAGACTTCAACGGTTCCTGAAGCAGTCTTTTCGTTGTTGGACCTACATCCCAGAACTCTCTCTCCATATTTGTTTGTTATGCTGAGATGCTCATGCTGTTGTGGTCTCAACTTAAAACTAACCTGTTTTAAATTGCTTACAAACCATAGACTGCCTCCCTGTCTTAGTGGACTGATCTTCTGGATCCTTGTTAACTTGGTTATGGCTTGTCTTTGGTGCAGCGTCGGTTGATGCCTTGTGAATAAGACACTGGTATGATAGAATTCATGAATAGTAATACCATGATTTTATATACGACAGATGTACGATATAGTGTACCAATTCTAATGTTTGAATTTTCAAGTATCTGCTGTAACATACATGCACAAATACATACACACGCAAACATACATAGCCTACGTATACCTACCCACTTACATGCTAACATAATATATAGGTCAGTATCACCCACACTTGTAGTTGTAGGTGAATATGTCTTTCTTGGATTCAGTGACTGACGTCAAACAGAATTGGCGTCTTCAGTTTGAACGTTGCTTTCAATGGACAGAAGTACTCTGTTCTAAAGAAGAAAGCCGTTTCCAAAGGAACAGCTCAGCTATGACTCAGTACAACCTGTGCCATCCAGACTGTTCCAGCGTAGCACAAATTTCATATAAGTATTTTCAATAATGTACAAGAGACACTGTATACGACAAGAGTTACATGCCAATTCTCACAGGTCGGGCTTCAATAATAGACTCGGCCTCAGAGCATGGCAAGAAACTTTTCATCTTCAGCTTGCATGTTGAACTTCATTGACATATAAATTTTGAAATTTTTTAATTGCGAGAAGATCTCTAGGAAAGTAACGTTATTGATATGATTATTAAAGTCGTCATATTTGCTCAAATCATGCTAGATTAAAAAAAATTAACAAAATTTCTTAGTTTCTCAAAAGTATTTCTGAAATGCATCGTTCAGCCGCTCCAACGTAGATCTGTCCAGGGGCGTAGATCTGTCCAGGGGTAAGTTAGAGAAAAAGTTGGGAGGCAATTTGAGAATTAGTTTCAAGTCGTCAGCATACAGAACATGGTGAGCTGAGGATGGTCCATTGAGTGAGCTGAGTAGGGCAGTAGAAAGGTTCCACAAATGAGGTTCATGAACAGAGCCTTGTCGAATGCCGCCAGGGAATGTGCATGATGGGGATGAGACTTCTGACGTCGTGGCGGAGAAAGAAGAGTTTGCAATACGTAACAGATACAAGAAATCCACGTCGTTCACTAGGCTCACTCTGATCACTATCAGGGACAGTTCATCCAAATCAGAAGAAAGTACTTCGATCCGTGAACCGTCGACTGGTTCCCCAGTGGATGCGTCATCTCTCTGACCCATCTCTACTCCCGTCGTTGTCTCTGTTGTCTCCTCGTCTGTTGTCTCCTCTTCTGTTGTCTCCTCTTCTGTTGTCTCCTCTTCTGTTGTCTCTGTTGTCTCCTCTTCTGTTGTCTCCTCTTCTGTTGTCTCCGTCTCCTCTTCTCCTTCGCAGGCATTCGGATCTGTGTTAGTCGATTGCCATGATGACTCGCGTATAAATGACGGTGTTAGGAAATCTATCAGCATCCGACCAAACCATTGAAGAAGCGACTAAAATGATCACAAACCGATAGTGTTAGATAATTTACAATATAGGTAGCAGATAACAACTCATATACGACTGGACTCTCTTTCACTTGCAGCAGAATTAACAACAGATATCAACAGAGCTGTTATAGGTTCAAATCTACATGTCAAAGGTTCAAATTCAGATGCCAGAGGTTCAAATTCAGATGCCAGAGGTTCAAATCCGTATGTCAAAGGTTCATTCAGATGCAGGTTCAAATTCAGATGTATACTAAAAGAGCTTTGATTCAGATGTCAGAAGTTCAGGTCTCCACCAGGACACAAGGACACTTATTCAACAACGTGCCTGTGGAAAGATTAGAAAGTGAGAGAAACCAGTTGGCTTCACATAAAGTTCCTTATAAGATGAAGTAAGATAACACTTCATAGCCAGGGCTGCCCTGTGTGCAAACTTAAGCAACAGATGCAAGAAATCCACCTCGACCATAATGACCTCT
Source organism: Aporrectodea caliginosa (assembly GCA_020284085.1). NCBI lineage: Eukaryota > Metazoa > Annelida > Clitellata > Crassiclitellata > Lumbricidae > Aporrectodea > Aporrectodea caliginosa. Next base: position 3,293,265 of record JACEVL010000024.1, read on the forward strand.
TTCACATTGCTTTCAGCCAAATATGACAGTGCATATTTTAACGGATTTGGACTACTGGGACAAAAGTCTGCCACGACTGTACTTTCAATGTAAACTAACATTGAAAGTACAGTATTACCTGCGACAAATCACCATAACTACTGGGACAAATACTAAAACTACTGTATAAAATATGCACTGAAATATGAATAAGGCTCTTGGAATCATGGACCTTCAACTGTTTGGCAAGTGCATACGTCATCTTTCAGATCCACTGTCACTCCCGTCATTACCTCTTGTGGCTCCTCTCTTTCTTCGTTGTCATTATTCGATTGCCATGATGAATCGCGTACAAAAGATGGTGTAAAGAAAGATATCAGCGTCCGACCAAACCATTGAAGAAGTGACTAAAATTATCACAAACCGAGTGTTTGTTACAAGGTTAGAATATCCGAAAAAGAGAACTACTCATATATGAAAGGCCTCTCTTTGCAGGAGGTTGAACAGAAGAAGTCAACCCTGCTGTCAAAGGTTCAAATACTGATGTCAGAGGTTCAATAACAGACGTCACAAGTTCAAAACGAGACATCATAGGCTCAAATCTAGATGTCACAAGTTCAGATTCAGATTAAAGAGTTTTGAATTCAATTGTCAGAGGTTCAGGTCTCAACCAATAAATAAGGATACTTATACATCAAATACCTCAGTTATTCATTACTGTGTCATTGATTAAACCTATATTATACCAGAATATGCTTTGTTTAGGTCGGGGTTCTGTGAAATGTGTTTAAATCAAATGAATTCTGTAGGCAAATATGATTGGGAAACACTGGGTACATACACCATGCCTCAGTGGGAAGATTACAGAGTGAAGGAGAGGACTGGTCAACTGCCCTCACATATAGTCATTTATGAAATGAAGTACACATGGGGTAACACTTCATAACCAATTTTATCTTGGGTAACAAGAAATCCAAGTTGACCACGATAACCTCTCCGATCGCTTTCACTCTGCTTTCAGCCAAATCAGAAGAAGGTCTTTTGATTCAGAGACCTTCGACTGGTTTGGCAGTGCATACGTCATCTGTCAGACCCACCGTCACTCCCGTCATTACCTCTTGTGTCTCCACTTCTTCCTCGTTGCCATTAAAATCTGCCGATTGCCACGATGACTCGCGAAACCACGACGGTGTTAGGAAATCTTTCAGCGTTGAAATAAACCTTCCAAGAAGCGACTAAAATGATCACACACCTATACTGTTAGGCATAAGAAGTTTAGGATATAGGGACAATAGAACTATTCATAATATACGACTGGACTCTCACCTGCAACAGAATGAACAACAGATGTCAACGGAGCTGTCATAGGTTCAAATCCAGATGCCAGAGGTTCAAATCCAGATGCCAAAGGTTCAAATCGAGATGCCAGAGGTTTAAATCTATATGTCAGTGGCTCAAATTGAGATGTCATAGGATGAAATTCAGATGTAAGAGCTTTGCCTTCAGATGTAAGATAACGCTTCATAACCAGGGCTGCCCTATATATATCATCTTAAGCAACAGATGCAAGAAATCCACCTCAACCGTCATGGTTGAGCCTCTCTGATGGCTTTCATGCTGCTTTCAGACAAGTGAGAAGAGGGTCCTTGAATTCACAGACGTCGACTGGTTTGCCAGTATACGAGCCTAATCTTTCAGACCCACCGTCACTTCCGTTATTACCTCTTGTGGCTCCTCTCCTTCCTCGTTGCCTTCTGCGTTTGTTGACTGCCATGATGAATCACGTATAAACGATGGTGTAAAGAAAGATATCAGCGTCCGACCAAACCATTGAAGAAGCGACTAAAATTATCACAAAAAACCAGTGCTAGTTTCAAGATTTAGATTATACGAACAAAAGAACTACGCATACAGAATAGCCTCTATTTCCCCTGCAGATTTAACAGAAGATGTCAGTTCAGGTGTCACATGTTCAGATTCAGAATTCACAGGTTCAAATCCAGATATCATAGGTTCAAATTCAGATGTCACAAGTTCAGATTGAGATGAAAGAGTTTTGAATTCAGATGTCAGAGTTTCAGGTCTTAACCAATAAATAAGGATACTTATACAACAAATAATGCACCGGTGGGAAGAGCAGACAGTGAAGCAGAGGACTGGTCAGCTGCCCTCACATAATTATAGTTGCTTATGAAATGAAGTACTCCAGAGTGAGAATTGTCGGGGGTTGGGGGTTCAACCCCTCTAGTCTTTCTTAGGATACCCACATTAAAATCTACATTGCACACCACAGGGGGTCGTTTCCAACCCTCCCCCAGTTGTGCTAGTGTGATATAGCATTATTTGACACCGAGTCTCTGACAAAGCGAAGAAATTTGCTGGTGTATGGAAACTGTGCTTCCCAATGAGTTTTCCCTGAAGAAACTATTTGATCTAAAAAAATTCACGGAACCCTGACCTAAACAAAACATATTCTGGTATAATATAGGTGTAATTAATGACACAGTAATGAATAACTTAATTCTCTTATATAAAATAATCTATACATTGATCACTGTACTGGTATTTTATGATTGGACTGGTTTTGATTCGAGTATATACTTGTGAAACATGCTAGCGTTGAAACCTGCAGTCTGCAAAATACAAATAAAATATTCAACTCACACGAATCAAAGTCTGCCTATTTTTTTACAATTCTCACACTGAAGTACACATAGGGTAACACTTCAGTGTTATATTGGGAAACAAGAAACCATCTCCACCACGATGACCTCTTATATAAAATAGACTTCTCTTAACCTGCAGCAGATTTAATAAAAGATGCCAACCCAGGCATCACAGGTTGAAATCTAGATTCACAGGTTCAAATTCAGATGTCACAGGTTCAGATTCAGATGCAAGAGTTTTGAATTCAGATGTCAGAAGTTCAGGTCTCAACCAATAACTAAGGATACTTATACAACAAATAATGCACCAGTGGGAAGAGCAGACAGTGAAGCAGAGGACTGGTTAGCTGCCCTCACATGAAGTTGCTTATGAAATGAAGTACACATAGGGTAACAGGTCAAAACCATTGTTATCTTGGCTAATAAGAAATCCACCTCGACCAGCCAAATCAGAAGAAGGTCCTTCGACTCACAGACCTTCGGCTGGTTCGGCAGTGCTTGTGTCATCTACCTTCACTCCCGTCATAAGCTCTGGTGTCTCCACTTCTTCCTCGTTGCCATTCAAAGGTGCGTTTGTCGATTGCCATGATGACTCGCGAAGCCACGATGGTGTTAGGAAATCTTTCAGCGTCGAAATAAACCTTCCAAGAAGCGACTAAAATGATCACAATGTTGGTTACAAGCGAACTGCTCATATAAGGCCAACGATAAGACCTATCTTTCACCTGCAGCAGAATTATCAAAACGTATCAACTGAGATGAGAGAGTCAAATCAAGTTGCCAGAGGTTAAAACAGATGTTATTAATTCATTCATTCGGGAATTTATATAGCGCCCCTTCAAGGAAACTACTCAGAGGCGCTCCCGACTCCAACGCGCCCAAAAAGAACAGTTTTGAGTTTAGTAAGGAAAGTTTCAGGCAGACTCACAGGGTGTAGACGCAGTACAGCTCTAGAGGAAGACCATTCCAGATCATTGGGCCTGCCACAGAAAAAGCTCGGTTCTGCATTGTTATGAGTTATCTTGTAACTAAAACTTCTGGCTTGCAAGCTATAGTGCTCAGTTTCAAATCAAATCTAGGTTATTCTTCTTCATTCTATGGATATTGTTTCAACCGAGAAAGCACACAACAACCCAAACTGCCTTTTATCAGCAACTTGTATGGTGGCCATTTCAAGGAATGTTGGATAAAAATTATGAGAAATACACGTTAAGTAAATGAGATTAAAATTCAGATCACATATTTCCGTAGGCTAACTCTACAAACGCAGGCCTCATTACATAAACATGTTGTGACCATTCAGCGCCGGTGTTTAAGCTGGTCTCCCTAATGCAGCTTTTTGAGGCGCTGAGAAATTTCCGAGATTTACATTACATTAGTCATACACAACTGTTACTAGGAGACATCCCACTGTAATGTAATGTAATGTAACAAAACATTTATAAAGCGCCACTTAAGAGTCTCTCAGAAGCGTTCAACACGTGGCCATCAAACAGCTGAAAAAATGCGTCTTTAAGAGTTTAGAGAAAACTGCTTCTTACATCACCTGCTTCCGTTTAAATTGGCGCCACACATACAAAAAAACTCAATCCGACAACCAGCCTGGGGTAAAGTCGTAGTTTACGTTGCTAAATTATTCTAATGTCTTCAATGCCGTACTTGACGTTGGTAAGTAAGCAGTCTACCGATGTGGAGGTTAACTATCATCAATCCAGCTTCCATTTCATGTTGAAATTTTTTCATCAATCCAACTTCCATTTAATTTGAAAAAATTACTTTTATCAATCCAACTTCTATTTGACGAAATAAATATTTTTCATCAATGGAACTTTTATTTAAGCAAAGATATATTCTCATCGATCCAGCTTCTAATTACGGAAACAAATATTTTCATCAATCTTGCTTCTATTGAATCGAAAACTTAGTTTCATCCATCCAGCTTCTATTTACAGGAAAAATTATTTCGATCAATCCAACTTCAATTTCGAACACAGGAATGTTTTCATCAATCCCACTTCCATTTAGGGAAACGGTTTCTTTCATCAATCCAGCTTCCATTTTAAAGTGACAATATCAAATAATTTAGCAACGTAAACTACGACTTTACCCAGCCTGGTTTATCATTTATCGTCAATCAATCAATCATCAATATTTTTATTGACCACCATGATAACAATACAGGCACATAGTTTATGCAATCGTATACAGGGTGTCAATGGGTAAACCCAAAGGAACATAATATGGTTCCGCTATCAGGGCTGCCCTAATTACATCAGACATTAATCAGATAGTATATTGATGGTCACCATTTAATACAATGCAGTCATGTGATAGAGTGTCAATATTTAATTCTACTTGGAGCTTAAGGCTCCTCACAAGGTTGACAACAGCACACCAAACGTTAACAATCCTGTGACATATTAACACAACAGTGCATGCACATAGTACCTTATAATATACAATCACCACGAAGTAGGCCTAACTTATGCAAGGGAAGCCAAAAGATGGAATTTCAGTTTTCGTTTAAATTGATAAACTGTAGGTAAGTTTTTAAGATCATTAGGTAGGGAGTTCCATAGCAGGGGACCACAAATCCCAATACTATGTTGCCTAGCAGTGGTGTGTACCCTTCGTTGATGATAGTTCGTTGCAGATCGTGTAAAGTGGTCGTGTACTTCTGAGTTTTTACAAAACCAGTTGTCGAAACTCGCAGGTATTTGATGCGCTTGAAGTTTGTACATGAATAACCCCACTTGCAATTTGTTGATGTACTCGAAGGGCAATATTTTCAAGTTGTAGAATAGAGACCTGGTGTTAGTTCGATAAGGTACATTCATTATAATTCGTACGACTCGTTTCTGCAAGGTCGTTAAAATGGTTAGGCGAGTTCGGTAAGTAGAGGCCCACACAAGGTTGCAGTAGGACAAGTAGGGATATATTAAAGTGTAATACAAGTTAACAAGTATGTGTCGTGGCAGGAGATGCCGAATACGAGAGATTATACCTATATTTTTTGATATCTTTTTGGAAATAACAGCTATATGTTCTCTCCATGTTAATAGTTCGTCAATGTGAACACCCAAGAATTTCGTAGAAGATACCCTAGCTAAGCATTGATTATCTATGTTAACAGCAATATTACAGTCTGAGTTGAGTTCAGTTTTCCTCTTGGAACAGAACAAAATGAAATTGGTCTTTACAAGGTTTAGTGACAGTTTGTTGGCTTTGAACCATTCACCAACAAATTTTAGCTCGACATTAATTGTTTTAACTAGTACATCAATAGACTTGTTTGACATGAATACAGTGGTATCATCAGCAAACATGATAAAATGGAGAAGTGATGAGGCGTTCGAGATATCATTCACATATATTAAGAATAGCATCGTGTCTTATCCAGGCGCTCGTGAAATGGCAATCTTCCCACTAAATTTTGTAGCGCAGAAGAAACGTGGCGTGGCATAAATAAACGCTATACTATTTAGAATGGAGCAGACGACGCACTTTCGACGGCAATTACCTTTGGTCTGTCATTCGGCTTTCCAGCATCTTTACTCTTTTTACTTTCAATTTCCTCTGAACTGTCATTTGCCATTCTACTAAACACACTCGACTGAAATTAAAACAGTTATCGCAAAAAAAGAATAATAAGCAATTATAAAATTTCAAACAATAACAAACTTATCTAAAATGGCGGACACAGGTTGCCGGATATCACGTGGTACAAATTTTGAAACATCTGCAAAAGATTCGACGCTTGAAAATTTCTTGTGAAGCGCTTAGTAAGCATGCAGATCGTAATAGCACTTCAGAATTTCAAAAAACTAATTAAGGCAAATTAAGCGCCTAGGAAAGAAAGATAGATAGATAGATAGAATATTGTTTATTGGAATGTAATTGTGAACCGCATTTTAGCGTACAGTATACGATATAATTCAACTTAGGCTATAGTTCGGGGAGCTTAGGCCTATAATTATTATTATTATTAGACTGTTATTTATAGCGCGCCTAAACAAAATTGGAATCTTGCACAAAAGCGCGTAACAGAAAAATCAATCATAGTAAATCTTAAACAGATGTGTTTTAAGGTTAGTTTTGAAAATCGATAAAGTTGAGGATTTGCGGATAAAGACAGAGAGTTTGTTCCATTCAGCCGGGCCGGCTAGCGCAAATGCCCTGTTACCAAGTTTTTTGAGTGATCTTGTCACAACAAAATCACCTTGAGACGATGAACGTAGCCCTCGTCTGGATAGGAGAGAGGAACAGGGTGTAACAAGTGAAGAAAGGTATGCAGGAGAACAGTTTGTGTAGATTCTGTACATTAGAAGACAGATTTTGAAATTGATGCGAGCTTGTATGGGAAGCCAGTGTAGTTCACGGAGGGTCGGTGTGACGTGATCCCGAGGATTTTGGTTCTTGATAAGCTTAGCAGCGTAATGAAGAACAGCTGTAAGAGGTTGAAGGGTAGATGCAGGAAGACCACAAAGGACTGAGTTGCAGTAGTCAAATCTAGAAATGACAAGGGCCTGTACTAGGGTACGAACACATTTCTCGTTAAGACTTTTCTTGACTTGCCGAATGCGTCTGAGATGGAAAAAACAGGATTTGGTTATAGAGGAGATATGAGTTTTCATAGACAGCGAGTTATCAAGGAGGACACCAAGGTCTCGGACAACATCAGCTGGTTTAATGGAGCAATCTGGGCTAAGATTGAGTACAGTGTGGAATAATTGTGAGTTAGGTAATGAGTTGCGGTAAAACCAGATAAGTTTTGTCTTGGAGGCATTCAGTTTAAGGCGCATGGATGCACACCATGATTGGATTTCAGTGAAACAAGTTATTAAGCGAAACATTGCATTATCAAAGTCTTTGGCAGTAAGTTTAATATAGAGTTGTGTGTCGTCAGCATAAAGGTGTATAAGGATGACGTGTTTGAAGGCAATGTGAACAATGTTAGAGGTATAGAGGATGAACAAGAGGGGGCCAAGTATAGAACCTTGAGGTACACCAAAGAGGATATTGAAGTACCTAGAAGTGTTAGAACCAAGTTAGAATAAAGATTGTTCTGTCGTGTATTATAGGCCTATCAACCAGACTTGGTAACGCAAAAATTTTTGCAGAAATACCTGATGTGTAGGGCCTACAATGCTTATTTCAAGTTTTGAGGCTTTCTCTGCTTCTGTAAAGTAACTTTTAAAATAAAAATTTGAGCCGATTTCAACGCTTTAGTTTATCGAACTATCTTCATCTATCTTTCCTATTCTTCATTTCTTGGTTTTCGTTTTCTCTGTCCCAAACTTGGTCTCGATTCGTCTATTATCACTTTAATAATCGTTATCAGAATATGATCGAGATTTCTACAGCGCTCAAAGTTGGCGAAGTTTCGGCGACCAACTTATTTACAGGGGCTAGGTCTAAGCAAGATAGACAGATAATGTTTTGGGATCATGGACGTCGCTGAGAAACTTAATAACTAGGTTAGGACAAGAAAACTCCTCTGATGGTCATTTTCGTTCGGCTCACACTGGGCCAAAAATAGGGCCCCAAGTTTCCACAAATGTTGGCCCGCTCTGAGCCCAATGAACGTTGCTATCCCGGGGACAGAGGGACGATCGAAGAAATGGTAATTGTAATTAGTAGCCTAACTTCTGTCTCGACGGTGTCTATGTAGGCCTACAAGGAGTAAACCGATGGCGCACCATCGGCACCAAAACCAATTGAAACGGTTATCTTGTCTGTATTCTAAAAGTCAGTCCTAATATTAGTGGATAAGCAATTTGAAAGAGGTAAATCTTGAGTTGAGAACGAAATGGTAGAAGCGACTGAGCAGAACTGAAACAAACATGCAGGCTGAGAGAAAGAGAAATAAGTGGCACAGGGATTTAGAACCTATAGCCTACCCTACACTTTACCCCGTCCCCCATTTTCGGGTGCAAAGTTGTAGGCTTAATACCGCAGAAGAAGAGAAAAAGATGATGCAAAAGAAGAAGGGTGAATTGAGGGATAGATGGGTGGATGGGGACGAAGAAGAAGGTGATGATGATGATGATGATGATGATGATGATGATGATGATGATGATGAAAGAGAAGCTGCCAAAAGAGGTGGAAGAGGAAGAAGAAGACGAAGATGAAGAAGAGCAACAGGCAGCCACATTGGTACTTAAGTGCTGTGTTTTCATAACTTCTGCATCTAATGAAGGTGAAATGACGGTGTCTCTCTTGGCGCCTGGTCTTCCCACCGACCACGTATGGTCTCTGCAAACGTAGACCTTTCATACCTAACTAGGTCACCATGCATATTATTGTGTAATATATACATATATATATATAGCCTATATATATAAGTAGATTAATTTACATAATGACGAATCGTCGTTCTGTCACAGTGACCGTTTGTTCTATTATTGGCAGACAACAAACACTTCATTTGACTCATTCTCAACGATTAGATAATCACTCAAGAGATCAGATTCTACAGATAACATCAACTGAAAACATGTCCATATATATACACAAATATTTAAACTACATATATATATCACAAGAACACAATGTCATACGACACGTGCATCTATCTTTATATATTTATATATTAATATATATCCCTATAAATAATTGATTTTCATTTACTGTTCCTGCTTAACGGCTTGGAACGAGCAGAGCAAGGCGTCTGACATCTTATCTACTACGACAGTTCCTGAACTTTGGAAACAAACATAACCACAGCTTGGATATAATTAAAGGATAACCAATGATATCCTGTAATACATAACTAAAAACCTATATCATATTTTGTACAAAAACGTCTTATCATGCAGTGCAAGGTACATGCTTTTTCTGCGCGACACACATAGCCTACTGTAGTATGTACACACACGCGCGCGTGCATGCAGGCATAGGCTACACATGTTTATATAATTGATGTGCTCGATTTTCTTTAATGTATATATATATGTGTATATATATGTATATATATATATATATAATTATAACTTATATATATATATATCAGATAACTTGGATAACAGTTATCTGCGTTTCCATCTCTTATAGGCGTTGGTGCGTGCGTGCGTGCACGACTGGGAGCGCAGGCGCATGCGTTTCAGAGTGTTGCCGTTTCTGACTCTGATGTGAACGCTCTTGCTTTACCACCTCTCTACCACATATCTAGCATCTGTCTATCTACCACCTGTCTACTACGATCTCGCTGTTTGAATCATGGCTGGAGAAGGTTTCGAGGGAAAGTGGAAACTGGAATCGTCCGAGAACTTCGACGCATACATGAAGGCAGCAGGTACGTTTGTTTTCTTAAATCAAATCAGATCTAATCAAATCTAATATAATCTAATTTAAAGTGAATCAGTTAAAGAAATTTTTCATTGTTTAATTCTCGGCAAACCGTTTCCTGCGGAATGTTTAGCTTCAGAAGCTTAGGCCTACAGAACTTCTCGCTTGTCGGATTGTTGAACTTGCGTTGGTGGAAGTCTTCTAGTGGCATTTTTGGGACCTTCGTCGTAACGAAAGAAGAACTTTGCCACTCCTACTTCTGGTTAGTCAACTGTGTCACTCTCTTCGTGAAGGCTGAAATAGGCTGTCTTCATTTGCCTATAGTCAAAGCTGGATTAGACAGCTTTTCCCCACTGCAACTCAAGTAGGCTATGCGTCATAGGCGTGTTTATAGGGTGGTGGTTACGGGTTCAACCCCCAAATAAATTGCCGAAAATTCTTTTATATGCTTTTATATGCGAAATATAAGAAACCTAACTTTGCGACCATGTCCAATGCAATGGACCCCCCCGATATTGTTTCCTGTCTACTATACTGTATGCGTGTATGTATGCACGCATGTAGGTATGTGTAGGCCTATGTGTTAATTTATGTATGTAAGTATGTGTCCATAAAGTACGTCACTATCCGGGGACATTTAAGAAAGTGTGACAGTTTGTGGGGAGGGGGTCAGGCCATGTGTGACGTCACACATTTATTTATTTTATTTTATTTATAATTTATTTTTTATTTTTAGTAGAATTTCATAGCTTTACAAATAATTTTCAAAAATTTTCTGAAATTTTTAATTAGTTTTATGTCAAAATAGCATGAAATGCATATCTCCTGAATGTGTTTTCACGATTCCTCTCGCTAGGAGCGCTAGTAACAATGCTGTTGCGAAGCCTTGTTTATGTATTAGCCTTGCTCGTATTGAAGTATTATTATTTCGGAATGTTGAAAGTGTGACGTACTTTAGGGGGGTCCGATCTTTTGTGACAGTTTGTGACAGGGAGGAGGGGGGGTAAAAATGGTCAAAAATAGCGTGACGTACTTTATGGACGGCCCTAACTATATTTCCGGCATTTATAGAGCGCATTTGTGGGAACTCCTCAAAAGCGCTGTGAAAATAGCTGTCGAAGGGATAATCTAACAGGTGCGTCTTAGCAAACGATGAGAACGTTAGGCCAAGTTAACAGAAATTGTGAGGATTGTAAGAGGAATACTGTTTCAAAGGGAGGAACCTATGCAGAACAATGTGCAGTAGCCTACTTCTGTGCTAACAGTGGCGTGGAATTAGAGAACAACCGCCCACTCTCGTCGATTGTATTAATTTTCGTATTGCAGGCCATTAGCCTATATTATCGGAAATCATGGTCGGCTATGAAAGAAAAAACCTCAGAGAAGCCTTCAATCTTACAGCACAAAACGTCATAATAGGTTAGCGCAGAAAGCGCCTTTTAGTAGACCTAGGTCTTTTGAAGAGGCGCTATATAAATTCTCAGAATGAATGACTGAGTGAATGACAACCACGATCGAGGCTTCAACCCCTGGTGTAGAAGGGGTAATGTATGCCCCGGTCAAATGCTTTGGAATACTCTTGGATGATAGGACGGATGGATGGATTGTTAGATGGAAAGGGTGGATTGGGCTAATGGATAAATGGACGGACAGACGGATGTAGAACGGATGCAAATAAGCATGGACGGATGGATAGATTAGTGAAGCTGTGGAAGAATGGATGGATGACGAATAATAATTGGAGATGTAGATGGATGGACGGATGGATGGAAGAAAGGATTGATGGACGAGTTAATGGATGAAATGACGAATCGAGAAGAACGGAAGAACGAACGAATGGAACAATCTAATCAGTTCCAAGGTTTTCCATAGCACCTGAATGAACAACACCCTCTTAAGTATGGCTCCTTATCGTTGATCCTTATCATGGTTCCTTATCATGGTTCCTTATGATGGTTCCTTATCGTAGTTACTTCAGGGATCAACTCAATAACACAAGAGTGCACGATAAACAACACGGGCTCATATTATATATATATATATACATGTAATACATATACAGTATATATATATGTATGTATGTGTGCAAATATAAATAGCGGGTTGAAGAACACAGTGGACAAGTTGTTTGCAAACGTCTTGTCTCTGACACCAAGCAGTAGAGTTTGGTAAAGGTGTGTAAGAAGATAAAACCCAGCCTTTTAAGCTAGTCCTGTGACAACCATGAGTATGAAGTGTTAGCGACTTAATTTTCTTAGCCTCGGCATATGAGGGCGGGTGGCCAGTCCTCTTCCTCGCCGTCTCTTCTTCCCACCGACAGTGTACGGTCAGTGTACTCATTGCAGCTGAGTTGGCCCTCGACCTCTCGACTGACAGTCCAGCATGCTAACCACTACACTATCGAGCACGTTTAAACTGGGAAGCGAACGGAGACTGCGATGCGCTGACTTCGTGTCCAAGACCTTCAGATTCGACTTAAGGGACTAATAGCAAGAAAAGGGACTCTACCTATTATCTGATTTCATTTCATTTCATTCAGAGCGCCCCTTCCAGGCGCTCCCGATACAGCGGTTAATCCGAAGCAAGAAATGAAGGACTTGAGGGTCCCTAAGCGGCGGCTTTTGAGGTGGATTACGCAACCCTCGGCTGCAAGGCACCGAACATACCCCCAAACCACCGCGCCCCACGAGTATCAATCGATGGCGCTGAGTAATTGTGAGTGAGGGACTATTAAGGTCCCTACACAGTAATCGTCTCAGGGGATGAGGATCGAACCCGTACTCTACGCGTTACAAGGCGAACGCTCTAACCAATCGGCTACTGTGTCCAAAAATAATAAGTTTACGATCACTTGTAACATTAAATACATTATATATGTTAGTATATGCATGCTTAAATGCGTAAATACAAACACACCATACACACATACACACACACATACACACACACACACACATACACACACACACACTTATACACACAGATATATTTGTATATATATATATATTATATGTTTTATTTATATATTATTTATATATCATATATGTATATTTATATATAGGGACTATCTACCAACGTACATGACTAATTGTGATAGGCTGTAGACTGGTAAACATGGGGGACATAAGGCTGGCAAGAAATAGATTATTACGCTATTGCGTCATTGGAAGTGGCTGAACCTTGCGCTAATCTGACTAATTGCCTGTAATTGATTATCTCGTTTTATCTGTTTATCTGTCATTAATTAAATGCAATTAATAATAAAAAATGTCGCTTCGAGTGCACAGAGCGACATGGTGCCTTGGACCGACGCTGTTCTCCAACACAATAGGCCTACAATGATATTCTACTATACTATACTACTGTATAGGCCTACTATTAGCATACGACACCACAATGCAAATGAAATACTCTTCAAGAATTCATACCCGGACTCACCTGATCCTCCACCTTCTAATTCTCGGCCTAAACGACACCTCAGCTATAACAGCCCCCTCTAACCCCTGGGAACCGGACTCAGACCTCTTTCGGACTACCCTTTTGGACAACCCCTCTGACTCGACGCAGCGATCGTGAATAAGCGGGTGTCTGGTGCGCTTTTCTTCTGAGTGGCGCTATAGAAGTTTGGAGTTTACAATTACGATTACGATACAATATAAGAACACAATAGAAATGCACTACAGTAGCCAACAATACGATACAAATGCAAGACATTGTTGCTCTTTTTCCCAATTATACTGTATCACGTTACATTGCCTACTCCTGTGCAATCTAGTTAAAATACAATACAATGCAGTGCAAGCCATTGCTACTTTTTTCTTACCATTATATTCAGTTACATTGCCTGTGTCATTGTCAGCTATTCAGGCGTTGTGATGGATGATGTTCTAGGGGTGAACTACATGATGCGCAAGTTGGGTGCAACAGCGAAGCCGACGTTGTACATAGCGCGGAAGGGCAACCAGTGGTCCCTGAAGACAGAGACAACGTTCAAGACAACGGAATTCACTTTCGCCTTCGACGAAGAGTTCCAGGAAACGACGACAGATGGCAGGAAGGTCAAGGTAACCAATCGGTCAACTGCGCGTGTCCGCCGACAAGATGGCCGCCGCTGTTTTGCATGCGGTCTAATTTCGATTTGGTCCAAACAAACAAGAATTATCAAACAAAATCCAAACATAATTTATTGATAAATGTCAAATACAATGCCCATTTTCTTGCAGAGACCTGCTCGTTTTCAATCAATTTTATCGGTTGAGATCGATGGTAACATTAATGTTCTCGACACCTTTAAAACGTGTGCATCCGACGCTATAATAAACATCAATTCCGTTCAATTGGTAGATTAGAACAAAGGCATATACAGGTTTTATGTCAACGTCCGTGGTAACCAGAAGATTGAAATAGCGATCGTAATTAACTCCACATTTCTAAAGCGCTACTTTAAAGCTAAGCTCAGGGCACCAGATTATTCACGAGCCCTGCGCCTTGTCAGAGGGATAGTCCGGAGACGTTAAGGGAAGTTCTGAGATCAGAGAGAGCCCGATAGCGCAGATGTTAACATCTGGCACGGAGAGCGACGAGTAACGAGTTCGAGCCCCGTTGGATGGATTATGAGGCTGCCATTGGCCAAGCGTATTGCAGGCTGTCTGCTCTGTTAGTAGTTGACATACCCCAGCGCTTTGGTTAACATCTGGCACGGAGTGCGAGAGGTACCGAGTTCGAGCCCCGTAGGGTGACTGCTTTGTAGGCTGCCATTGGCGCCGCGTATTGCAGGCTGTCTGCTCTGTTAGTAGTTAAAATTATGTCTTCTGTCATTTGTGTTCTTGTGAATTGTTTCAATTGCATAATTGTACACTGTAACCGGTTGCGGTGTGTCAACCGGATTGTCTGAATAAACGAAATATTATATATATCAGAGAGAGAAGTAGGACCTGGTGTAGGTGTACAGCGGGTTTCGTTGAGGACGAGAACGCTCGGATTGGAGGGATTATGAACCTTTCCAAGCGATCCACGAGAGCGATCACTGACATACCCCACCATGCTGGCAGTGCGTATGTTAGTGTCACCAGTGTGGTACTTCGAGCAATCACAAGTAGCGTTGATGGATTCTGAATCTCTGACAATGTACGGGAAGGAGGGGAGGGTTAACCTCGAAAATAATTTGTCTGTTATTGGCCTTCAAATAAGCCATTAGACAGGTACTACCGGGAGAAGTAGGACTGGGGTAGAGGTGTAACTTGTATGCCACGTTACCTCTATTAACAATTGTTTCTGCGTGTATTAAATATAAACCGTTCTATAGGTCGCAATATAAACGTGGAGCAGGCGTACAATACAATACAATACAACACATTTTCTTGCACAACTGGGGCGCGGTGGTGTAGGGTATGTTCGGTGCCTTGCAGCTGGAGGTTGAAGTGGAATCCACCTCAAAGCCGCCGCGATCCCACCCTGGGCAGTCCTTCACTCGCAATTGCTCATGCGCTTCAGGTGAAATCACCGATTCAGCGTAACACGGGAGCGCCTCTGAATGGGCAATCTGGTAGGGGCGCTATAACAAGTGTTCAAATACAATACAATACAATATAATGGGTGGGGGTGCGTCAAGCTTAGGTATACTCAGAGGGGTGTAGTGCCAGTCTCAGGCCTCGATGAAGGAGGAGGGTGACATTCATCATCTTTATTATCACAGAGCGTCGTTAAACTGAAACTATCATTATTTGCCAGTAACTCTACTGCTGTTAGTAGGCCTACTCTTGTAGAGCCAGTGTCAAGCCTCGATGAAGGAGGAGGGCGACGCTAATTATCTTCGTTATGAAGCAACGTTGTGTCGTTAACAGTAACTAACCATTTTCTTGCATATTTTTCGTCGTACTTGTAGAGCACGATTTCCAAGGAGGGCGAGAAGAAGTGGATCCACCATCAGAAGGATCCCATTCCATCGACGATTACCAGAGAAATCACCGATGATAACACGCTTCACATTGTAAGCGGCATCGATACATACTTATGCGTATATGTCTGCTTCTGAATATTCATGCACCGACTTTTAAAACTCGGCTACAGCATGGGACGCCTATAATCCTGACATTTGCTTACCTACTTAGCATAATTTATTTATTTAATTTTTGTAGCCCCGATATTCAGTGAAAGAGCATCATTAATCGAGGGCGCAGGGCAATGTGATTGAGCATCAGGGAATGTGATTGAGCATCAGGGAATGTGATTGAGCATCAGGGAATGTGATTGAGCATCAGGGAATGTGATTGGGCATCAGGGAATGTGATTGAGCATCAGGGACTTTACACGCGTGAGGGACAGAGAGAGTCTTTTCCTTTCTACAAGACAGTGTAGTCTATAATATTCTTCTTCGCTTGCTGCTTCTCTTCTTCATCCTTCTTTTTCTCCCTTTCTTTCACAACTTCCTCCTCTTCCTCCTTTTCCGTCTCTTTCTCCTCCTCCACCTCTTCCTCCTTCCTCTCTCCTTCCAAAACAGTGGCGTCTAACTCCCCCCACTTCGAATGGGAGAACAAACCCCCACTCTCGGCCGACATATATAACAATAGACTCAGAAATCACTCGGAACTGTAAATTAATATACAGCAAATCATCGTGCTTTCTCAGTGGTGGGCCCAACCGTCTGGAATGGGCTGTTGGAAACGTCTGCTTCCCAGAACGCTCTCTGACTTATTCTGTTAACCTGAAAACTGTTCTTTTTGGCCGTGCTGGAGTCGGGAGCACCTCTCCAACCCCTTGAAGAGGTGCTATATAAATATCCTGAATGAATGAATGAATGAATAAAAATAGACTCAGAAATCACTCGGAACTGTAAATTGATATACAGAAATCAGTTTATGTCGAAAACGTTAAACTCCTCCTCCCCACTTCTGGCAACCCTGGGAGGTCGTTCTCCCAACCCCCACCATTGGTAGACGCCACTGTTCCAAAACAATAAATGCGTGTCTGTTTCGTTGTAGACGTGTACGGCTAAGGACGTGACAAGCAAAAGGGTCTACAAGAGGATTGCTTAGATCAATCACCTTGACCCTCATCTTCCTCGAGGCATCAGGGATTGTCGGATGGATTCAAGGACGCTGGATAGGCCTAGGCCTAGATGGAAGCTATCGAACAAATTCTATAAATCGCC
The DNA here is from genome assembly GCA_020284085.1 of Aporrectodea caliginosa. Lineage (NCBI taxonomy): Eukaryota > Metazoa > Annelida > Clitellata > Crassiclitellata > Lumbricidae > Aporrectodea > Aporrectodea caliginosa. The sequence continues at coordinate 3,310,347 of JACEVL010000024.1, forward strand.
AGTGTGTTATCCAATGCGTTATCGTATTCGTTTATTGTGCCAACAACAGGCATAGGCCTAACTCCTGTAATAGCCATAAGCGTTTCTACTTGTAAGACCAGTTTATGATGTAGGCCTAAGTCTAAATCTATCAGCGCCACACAAAAGTCACTTCAGGTACTTCAGCTAAACAACAGCGCTATATCAAATCAAGTCCGCAAAGGCGGATGTTTAATTCAAAGATTGGTTTAATAATAATATTGATATATGTAATTTCCAGCGTTTGCCCGCTTGTGGGATTGTTTCTGAATGTTATAATATTTTAAACTCTTTTCTCTTCAAATATTACGTTTCATTAATTTTCAAGGTGTTTAAAATTAAAAGTTAAATTAATGCTTAAATGCTGGCGATTAATAAGTGACAACTCTAAAACCGTTCACTAACAAAACGATTACGCCTATATTTATATCAGTGAATGTAATGCAGGCCTAGTTAGACTTCTTTTCTTTTTACCTAAATTGTTAAATTTGAACTGTTTTAAAGTAGTTGCGTTAATCTCGATATTTTTAGTTAAATTTGGTTGTGCATAATTATGATGTCTACATGATAATTTGCTCTTCGTAGTCTTTTTCAGCTAGTATTCAGGCCTATGTAGCCTAGGCTATAAAACACAATATACTTTCTTAGATTTTATACATCTTCATTGTGGCTGTAGATTTTAGCAGCCAACTAACTATTTGAGAATTACTGTAATTCTCACGGTGTTTTCGGAATATAGGCCTAATTAAAAATTCACTTGCTAAGGAGCAAAAAATAAAATATCTCAACATGCTAGCAGCTGGGAAGAACTGGGCTATAAGAGTAAACCGTACAAGTTCCGTTACCCAAAGTTACCTTTATCCAAAAATTTATCTCTTAGTTGCTTATCGTGTTTACTTTGGGAGTAGGTAAAAGCATTTGATTGGCACATATCACCAAGTGCAAATTCTTGTTAGTTAACACACTTGTCAATAAAATCATTTTACTAACTCATTGCATAATGATGTCCAAAGCTAGTAACCTGCAAAAGTTTATTTGTTTTTCCTTCAGAGAGCATTAAAGAGAGGTCTTCAAAGGAATTGTAGAACTGATACTGTAGAATATCTGCAGATTTGCTGTTTTTGGCATTTGAATTTATTTGCAAATGAACTAAATTTTCACTTGAGATCTCGTCCTGGAGAAAAACTGTACCAAAGCCATTCGTTTCAGGTCATTTGCACAACCTATTGCAATGAAGAACTCCTGAGACGAAAACCATAGAAATGCGAGTTATGTCAGAAAACATTTGCAGACTGGTCAGCTGAATATTCACAATAGGATGCATACTGAAGAGAAACAACATAAATGTCATTTATGTCAGAAGTCATTTGCACGTGGCTTTACCCTTAAACAACATATGAGGACTCATACTGGAGAAAAACCATACAAATGCCAATTATGTCAGAAAACATTTACATATGGCTCAAATCTGAAAAGTCACACAAGGACTCATACAGGAGAAAAGCCATATAAATGCCAATTATGTCAGAAAACATTTGCATATGGTTCTATTCTGAAAAGTCACACAAGGACTCATACAGGAGAAAAACCATACAAATGCCAATTATGTCAGAAAACATTTGCAGATGGTTCTAGTCTGAAAAGTCACACAAGGACTCATACAGGAGAAAAACCATACAAATGCCAATTATGTCAGAAAACATTTTCAGTATCTGGTCATTTGAATAATCACATTAGAGTCATACTGGGGAAAAACCATACAAATGCCAATTATGTCAGAAAACATTTGCATATGGTTCTATTCTGAAAAACCACATACGGACTCATAGAGAAAAACCATACAAATGCCAGTTATAAAACTCTGGTAATTTGGGAGTGCATACTGGGCAGAAACCATACAAGTTATGCCACATTTTATGTCTGAAGAAAACATACTGGAGAAATGCCATACATATGCCAGAAAACATTTGCATGTGGTTCTTCTCTGAAGACTCATAGTAGAATGAACTGGAGATGCCACACATGCCATGTCCGAAAGCAGATTCTGCATCACTAGAATTCATACAGGAGAGAAGCCATACAAATGTGAATTATGTCAGAAAACATTTGCATGTCGTTCTAATCTGACAGTACACATAAGAACTCATACTGGAGAAAAGCCATATAAATGCCAATTATGTAAGAAAACATATGCACACAGTTCTGGTCTGAATTACCATTTCAGAACCCACACTGGAGAAAGGCCATACGTATGCCAACTATGTAAGAAAACATTTCCACGTGGTTCTAGTCTGAATTGCCATTTCAGAACTCACACTGGAGAAAGGCCATACGTATGCCAATTGTGTCAGAAAACATTTGCACAGTCTTCTAATCTGAAGACTCATATTAAACTTCATACTGCAGAAATGTCATATACTTGCCAATTATGTCAGAAAACATTTGCACAGTCTTCTAATCTGAAGACTCATATTAAAATTCATACTGCAGAAATGTCATACACTTGCCAATTATGTCAGAAAACATTTGTACATGTTGCTGGTCTGAATAGACACATTGGAAGCCATGCTGGTGAAAACCAAACATCTGTGGTAGATGTTGTAAAACGTTCACACTGGCTGTAATGCTCAAGAATCATGTTAGAACACATACATGTTGAAAGTCGTACATTTGCAACATAGGTCAGAAAACATTGTCAGTCATAGCCTCTGAAACAGCACATGAAACCTATTCTTCAGAAGACTCCACACATTCCGTTGACTTAAACATCATTTAAGTAGAGGCATTCTCTGATAAACTATCACAAGCACTACACCAAAGTAAACATACGAGACTTTGACATTAGGAGTCGTGTTCTGAGACAGATCAATCTTTCTAAAAAATGCAAGATCTTTTTGAGGAGCGAGTTGTTACCCAGTTGCAGATAAGGAAAGAAGTAAAATATGTCAATGGAATTCAGGGCATTGAAGGACTTTCTGGACCCGAATTATCCTGCACTGAGGATTCCAACAATTTCACAGCAAGACCTTATGGATGTAGAACATGCGATGAAACGTTCAAAATAGAGAAAGCATTTCTGAGCATTGTTACAACCAGGGCTATATTCCATTTGACCTATGGTGATATCTTTTAGGTGAAAGCCTTCAAAAGATTTACACCTTGCAATGATGTTGAATGATCTTATTTCATTCATATTAATTTTTTGTGTTGGCTTGTTGAGCTCATTTTATGTGTGCTTAGAAAGTGCTGAAACATTAATTGAGCGAATATGTCTGGAAACAACAAAGGCAAGTTGTTTACTGAGAGGTGCAAATCACTTAAGCGGAGTTTTGTTTCTTAAAGGTTTATATTAAAAATGCATCGTTTTACACTTCTATGAAGTAGTTCTATTTTCCTTTCGAATTTGTTTACTGACCTTTTAGTTATAATACAATGTCATATAATGAATTTCTATTGTATTAAATGACAAATGTTTGTGTATGCTTACTTTCTGTTTGTTTGCAGTATATGTCGCTGGATTTTAGTTAGGTTGAAACAATCGGAAAATAATAATTCAGTTTTTTGTTGGTATTGAATCTTGTCTCAAATTGATATTCATATATTGTACAGGATTATTATTAGTGACGAGGCATGAAAATGTCCGATAGAAGACAATGATCGCTTGAACTGTAAATCAGTTCTATGTAGAGACCAGTGAATGACTGACAGTCATCCTAATTTATGTCACACGCAGCACTTGCATCTAATGTATTGTATCCAGTGTTTAAAGTGGTTTGGGTGAGCAGTGGAAACTCTGAAGAAGAGTTTTATTGGAACGCATGTGTTATCATGGTTCCATTGCACGGTGAGCAGTGGGAACGCAAGCCAAACATTTCGAGAGCAGTGGGAACGCCGCTCCCACAGTTCCCACACCACTTTAAACCCCATTGTATCTGTAAATTTATATAGTGCCACTCGCAGTGCTACGGGGCCGTCCATAAATTGTAACGCAATTTTGGCCGATTTTTGACCCCCTCGTCACATTCGTCACAAAAAGTAACACCCCCTCTGAAAATGACGTCACAAAGCTCTGACCCCCCCTAAAACAAAATTTCCATGGCGAAGCAAAATGCTCCTTCATGGAACAAATAGGTAAAGCATGAATATTTTAAAATCTAACGGTGACCAAATATTGAAATAATTAGAAAATTATTAATAATGGTGTATACTTTAAAATAATTAAAAAATAATGAACAGTAATCCTCAACATTAGTGCTGTTATTAATCAAATAAAATTGTTGTTAATTGTTAAATTTAATTAGACCTGGTGTATTGACCCCCACCCCCATCTGTCAAATTTTTATAGTGCCACTGACGTCATTTATGGACAGTGCTACACCAATCAGAGGCGCTCCCACTGCGAGAGACCCCGAGAAAATAAGGCTGTCTTAGAGCAGCGAAAGGATGTAGGGAGGCACTCAGCTTGAAAGCAAAAAGAGAGTTGATGTGACTCCGTCAAATGTCCATGGTCATTCTGGACGGGATGATAATGCGTATAGCACTTTATGATCCAGGGTTGCTGTATGGCAGTCAAGGAAGCTGCTTAAGGTAGACTTTAGATCTGTTGATGTGATAAGTGGAAGATGAGTTAGTAGTCCATGGCAGCTATGCATCGGTGCTTGACAGTGAGGGATATGGCCAAACACTTATCACAACATGTCACGCAAATCCTTCTACAACGCTGATAATCTTGCCCACTGTTCAAAATATTTCTGAATTCCTGTCTAGCTGAAGAATGACTCCGATCATTGGATCTCTGACAATTGGCGCTGTGGATACGATACTGGCAGGTGCAATATGACGTCAAGTAAAACTAAAACAGCAGCAAGGACAACGATAATATTTTCAAAGATATCATTAAATTTTCTGCTTCTAACCTTAATTTTCATATTCCTGAAGTGTTTCTACCACGGATTATTATTGCATAACTGTTATTATTAGTCTGTCAGAATCAGTTATCACATAATAATGTCATATCATGCAATACAATTGCAAGAGGAATGATCATAGTAATAATTTAAATAATCACAAATTGAATATTTGAAAGCATATTCTGCTTCAGTCAGGTGTCTACTGTGCAGTTTCTGTTGAAGTATGGCCTATGGCTGACTGAAGAAATGGCAGACTACATGACTAACTCGATTGTCTGGCAGAAGCTATTATTACTGCAGATGTAATTACATAGTCAGGTAAGGGGCGCCCTTGTAACGGCATGGCTGTGTTACGGCGCCATATAAATTGTCACTGTTATCATTATTATTAAGGAGTTTCGCAGGAGTTGTTGCGAAGAGAATGTCGGCTGCGTCAGCCCAGTGCCCCAGTCCTTGGGATTGGTAATTATAACTTGGTGTCTAATTCTGAGAATTGAGAGTCATAGTTACATGTAATACATGTAATGTAATACATCCTATAATTATGTTATATGCTCCTATGTTAAGACGAAAAGAATGGAATTATCATGCTATGTCAGATCAGAAAAATTTGCTGCTTAACCCTATGACGCACACCTTCCTGGCCAACACATTTAGCACACCTGGGGTCAAATTGACCCCACCGACAACACGGGTGGATTTTATGCCATTTTAATAGAAATTCGAAATGATTGCTCCAAGTTTAGGTTGGACAGAGTGCGTGCACTTACGGAAAATGTTTGAATCATGATACAATGTTAGATTCAATGTACGAAACAAAAAATTGTTTGTTGTAACCTAAGTATTCGATACCACAGTGATCGTTCTAATGCTTGAAATGAAGTTCTTGTGATGTCTGTGATAAGTATGTATGTATGTATGTATGTATGTATGTATGTATGTATGTATGTATGTATGTATGCATGTATGTATGCATGTATGTATGAATGTATGTATGTATGTATGTACATATGTATGTACATATGTATGTATGTATGTATGTATGTATGTACGTATATATGCGTATGCATGCAGGGATGAATCTATGTATGGTGGGATGGATGTATGCATGTATATTTGTATTTATGTATGTATATATGTATGTATGTATGTATGTATGTATGTATGTATACATGTATGTATGTATGAATGTATGTATGTATGTATGTATGTATATATGTATGTACATATGTATGCATGTATGTACGTATGTGCGCATGCATGCAGGGATGAATCTATGTATGGTGGGATGGATGTATGCATGTATATTTGTATGTATGTACGTATGTATGTATATACGTATGTATGTATGTATGCATGCATATTTGTATGTAAGTATGCAAGCATGCATATATTTGTATGTATGTGGGTATATATACATATACGCATGAACAGGTATGGATGGATGTATATTGGTATGTTTTTATATATGTGTGTGTATGTATGTGTGTATGCATGTATATGTGTATGTATGTATGTGCTATGTATGTATGTATGCATGTATGTATGTATGCATTTATGTATATATTTTCTATGTGTGTATATGCATGCATTCATGTGCATGTAGCCTATATATGTAGGGATATATATTTGTATGTATATATATATGTGTGTGTATTGATGGATGTATATATGTATGTATGTATGCTTGTATGTATGTATTTATATATGTATGTATATACATGTGTGTATGTATGTATGTATGTATGTATGTATGTATGTATGTATGTATGTATGTATTTGTGTATGTAACGTAGCCTGGTTTATGTTATAGTCAATGTTACAGCCTGGGGTCAGATTGACCCCAGGTGTGCTAAATATGCCCGAGTGTCATTCTTATTTTTGTATCATTGTACCTAGAATTCCAAATTCTTCGAATTTTTCCGTGTATGTAGACGGATGAATTGCTGAGGAATTTGAATTATTTCAGATTTTTACTATTTGTATCAATTCAGCTATTCAAGTAAATTCCATCGCTGGGGTCAAATTGACCCCAGGTGTGCGTCATAGGGTTAACTCGCCAGAGACCACGCTAACAAGAAGAACACATAAAAAGCGTGGGTGTCGTCAAATCGACTACGTTTGACCCCGTCTTAGACTAAATTTATCTGGTTGGGCACCCGGACACAGCTTGTCAAACTTGACCTTACAGCTCTTGACCTTGGCGTCCAGTTAGACCAAGAGCTCACTTTTGATCCACGCCTTCATCGTATTGCTCGGGACTGCTACTATCAGCTGCCACCGACTGTTCATCGTCGGTGCGAGGATCAGCATTCGAGGGAAGGACTGCCCGTCCACTTTCACATGCCTAAGCTAGGAACTTGAAGTCGCTAATACTTCATAGCCATTATTGCATCTGGTGGCTGGCTTATGATTGCCTCTCGTGGCTGACAAATGGAAATGACATTCTGTTCTAATAATAATAATAATAATAATAATAATAATAATAATAATAATAATAATAATAATAATAATAGCTAATAATAATAATAATAATGATAATAATAATAATAATCTTTTCTTTATTAAGCGCTTGACAAACGCACTGCGCTGTACATTTACATGTTATCCCTAGGGCTACCAAGCTTTTTGTAACACTGGCTACCAATGGTTACCACCCTGGATTTCGTGTTTGGTTTTACATATCATAACTTGTAATATAGCAATCGATTCAGCATTCATTTCTGCACAGAATGGTATATTTAGTTGTACATTATGTGAATGCACCTCGAAATTACATCACTTTTAACAACGGAACCCATTAATTAGCAATATTGTATATTATTGCGTACATTTTTGTACTTTTTGGATAAATAAAATATAAGATTATGTGTGTTTTGAAACTAATCTATGTATAAAAGATACACACAATCATCCCTACACATGTTTATATAGTATAAATGTACATCCATACATATATATCCATACATATATATCGGTTTACGTTGTAATGCTGTATTCATCGATTTTCACACAGAATACGCGTATTATTATTTATTTTGATCACTTTCGGTATTCACAATACAAAGATGTAGGTATGCAAATGAAGCCCTACATTCCCTCTAAAGAATGGTATCTTTGTTTCTCTTCCAGGAAGACAAATGAATATGCTACAGACAAAAAACTAAGGGGAGTGCTTCCATTCAGCCATTTTTCACGCATATTACGCGTATTATTATTTATTTTGAGCACTTCCGGCTGTCTCAGGTCAACTCAGTACCATAGAAATGTAGCCCCACATTCCCTCTATAGAATGGTATAATTTGTGTCTCTTAATATTAAATGACGGATAAGATATAGTCGAAAATCTGGGGGGGTGGTATAATAATGGTACCTCAGGTATATTGGGTATAACTTTTGAACGGTGTGAGATATCATCTCACATTTTACCTCAAAATAATGTGTAAATGAACCCCCTACAGCTACTTAAAATAATCAAATTTTTATTCCATACGGAAAGAGTTTGAGATGAAAAAAACCTAGGGAGTGGCAACCATCCCCCCTTGGTAGCCCGAGGGTTATGCAATTGAAACAATCTCAACTACTAACAGAACAGACAGCCTGCAGTACAACGGCGCTAATAGCAGCCTACAAAGCATATCCGCCCTAACGGGGCTCGAACTCTGTACCTCTCGCTCTCTACGCCAGATGTTATCCAATGCGCTATCGGGCCCCCAAAAAATCACTAAACTGATCTATGGCAAGCTGTAGCCTGTAGAATGCTAGACACCTTTGTGTCAAGCCTTTCACTCCTGTAATAGCCATAAGGGTTTCCACTGTCTTGTAAGAGCAGTTTATAATGTCAGTCTAAATCAATCAGCGCTACACAAAGTCACTCAGGTAGGCCTACATCAGCTGAAGAACAGCGCTATATAAAATCAAGTTTCGCAAAAGCGGATGTTTAATTCAAAGATTCGTTCAATACTTTGGTTGCTATGACATTTCCAGCGTTTGCCCGTTTGTGGCATTGTTTTTGAATGTTATAATTTTCAAAACTCTTAATTTTTTGTCTCTTCAAAATATTACGTTTAATTAATATTCAAGGTGTTTAAATTTGAAAGTTAAATTAATGCTTAAAGGCTGGCGATTAATAAGCGACAACTCTAAAACCGTTCTCTAACAAAAGTATTATAATGAGTTAATGTAGGCTAAGTAGTTAGACTTGCTTTCTTTTGTTTTACCTAAATTGTTAAATTTAAACTGTTTAAAAATAGTTGCGTCAATCGAATTATCTTTAGTTATATTTAGTTGTGCATAATTATGATGTCTACATGATAATTTTCACTTCGTAGTCTGTTTAAGTATTTATGTAGCGGTTGTAGCCTGTACAACATAATGCCTGTGCGTTCGTCAGATGCAAAAAAGCCATATACTTCCTTAAATTTTATAGGCTATATCTTCATCAGTGGCTGTAGATTTTAGCAACCAAATAACTATTTAGTAATTAGACTGTAATTCAGGCATTGTTTTCGGTCTATTATTAATTAAAAATTCACTTTCTAAGTCCTGAGCAAAAAATAAAATATCTTCAATAAAATATACTAGCTGCTGGAAAAAACTGGGCTACAAGAGTAAACCTTCCAAGTTCCGTTACTCAAAGTTTCCTTTAGTCAAATGTTTCTCCTTTAGTTGCTTAGCGTGCTTACTTTTAGGGCAGGTAGGCTAAAAGCATTATGAGTGGCACATTACCAAGTGAAAGTTTTTTTAATTAACACACTTTTCAATAAAATCATTTTACTGACATATTGCATAATGTTGTCCAAAGCTAGTAATCTGCAAAAGTTTATTTACTATTTTTTTTCTTCAGACAGCATTGAAGAGAGGTCTTCAAACAGAATTGATACTGTAGAATATCTGCAGATTTGCTGTTTTTGGCATTTGATACCATTTGCATATGAATTAAATTTTCAATTAAAAACTCGTCCTGGAGAAAAACTGTACCAAAGCCATTCGTTTCTGGTCATTTGCACATTCTGTTGAAATGAAGAACTCTGAGACGAAAACCAAAGAAATGCGAATTATGTCAGAAAACATTTGCAGACTGGTCAGATGAATACTCACAATAGGATGCATACTGAAGAGAAGCAACATAAATGTCATTTATGTCAGAGGTCATTTACACGTGATTTTACCCTTAAACAGCATATGAGGACAGTATCTTGTAATTTGAAAGATCACATCATACTGGACTCATACAGGAAAAACCATACAAATGCCAATTATGTCAGAAAACATTTGCATATGGAGAAAAACCATACAAATGCCAATTATGTCATTTGAAGACTAAAAAGACACATTAGAACTCATACAGGAGAAAAACCATACAAAAACAATACAACTTTTGCATATTCTGGTCAAGTGAAGATTCACATTAGAATGCATACAGGAGAGAAACCATACAAATGTGAATTTGTCATAAAACATTTGCATGGTTCTAATCTGACAGTACACTTAAGCACTCATACTGGAGAAAAGCCATATAAATGCCAATTATGTAAGAAAACATTTGCACAAAGTTCTGGTCTGAATCACCATTTCAGAACCCACACTGGAGAAAGGCCATACGTATGCCAACTATGTAAGAAAACATTTCCAAAAGGTTGTACTCTGAATCGGCATTTCAGAGCCCACACTGGAAACAAGCCATACGTATGTCAAGTGTGTCAGAAAACATTTACAGAGTCTTATCATCTGAAGACTCATATTACAATTCATGCTGCAGAAATGTTATACACTTGCCAATTATGTCAGAAAACATTTGTACATGCTGCTGGTCTGAATAGACACATTGGAAGCCATGCTGGTGAAAGACCAAACAACTTTGGTATATGTTGTAAAACGTTTACACAGGCTGTAATGCTCAAGAATCATGTTAGAACACATACATAATTACATATTCAAAGTCGTACATTTGCAACATAGGTCAGAAAACACGGTAAGTCATAGCCTTCTGAAACAGCATAGGAATTTTCAATACTTATGAAGAATGCACACATTCCATTGACTTAAACAACATTTAAATGGAGGCATTCTCTGACAAACCATCACAAGCACTGCACGAAGTAAGCATACGAGACTGACATTAGGAGTGATGTTCAAAAAAGTAGTTAAATCTTTCTGAGAAATGCAAGCTCTTTTTGAGGAACGAGTTATTACCAGTTGCATAATTATGGAAAGAAGTAAAATATGTCAAAGAAACTCAGGGCAGTGAAGAACTTTCCGGATATAAATTAACCACCACTGAGGATTCCAAATATTTCACAGCAAGACCTTATGAATGTAGAACATGCGATTCAATGTTCAAAATAGAGATAGCATTTCTGGAACATTGTTACAACCATGGCTATTCTGCCTCTGACCTTTGGTGATATCTTTTAGGTGAAAGACTTCAAATGGTTTACATCTTGTAATGATGTTGAACGATCTTATTTTATTGAGCTTCATTTTGTGCGATGTTTGCTTGTTGGGCTCATTGTGTGCTTAGAAAGCGCTGAAACATTCCTTTATTGATTATGTCATTGACCACGAGGACACTCATGTGACAACATAGGCACGTTGTTGGCTTAGAGGTGCAAATCGCTTAAACTGAGTTTTGCTTCTTAAACTTTCATACTAAAAATGCATCGTTTTACACTTCTATAAAAATAAGTAGCTAAATTTTTCTTTCGCATTTGTTTGGTTAACTTTTAGTTATAATAAAATGAGGAATTTGTCATGTATTAGACGACAAGTGTTTGTCTACTTTCTGTTTGATTGAATAATAAGTCATTATAGTTAGGTTGAAACAATCGAGAAGCAATAATTCAGTTTTTTTTGTATTGATGCTTGTCTGAAATGGATATTTATACACTGTACAGAATTATTACTAGGTTACGAAGTATGAAAAAGTCTATATATATATATATATATATATATATAATTATATATACAAGAGCTTATATTAAGCTTATAAGAGCGTGTATCTACAACGTTTAGTCATATGATTGATTTGTGTGGGGTCTCAAGGACATTCGCTATAATTTGTCTTGGGTTGCCCTTCTCTAACGCCCCCACTGTCACCGACTGTTCATTGTCGGTGCGAGGATTAGCATGCGAGGGAAGGACTACCCATACACTTTCACATGCCGAAGCTAGGAACATGAAGTCGCTAACACGTCATAGCCATTATTGCCTCTCGTGGTTGGCTAATGTTAGGGGTAAGCCCTACCCCCGCTCGTGGATGGCTTTTGATTGCCTGTTGTGGCTAACTAATGCTGTAAGCAATGCTAGATAGCTTAGTGTCAATCCTTTGACTTCTGTAGGCCTAGTAGCCAGCAGGATTTCTACGTCTAAGAGCAGTTAATAATGTAGATCTAAATCTATCTGCACCAGTGCCTCCACTCTGCGGTCCTAAGAAACCCGGGGCATGTACTCCATGGGCAACTCCCCCAGATTATAAAGCCGCTCCCCTACACCCTGCGCCCGAGATTACATGACCGTTTTATTTTAGCGGACAATCTCTCACAAATCGTTTATAATAAGAATCAGAGCTTCTCATTTGAAAATACAAGGCGATTTGAAAATCGATCGCGCTGGATTGAGTAGGCGATTGATGCGCGATCGACCTCAGGATCTTTTGTGTAGGCCTACAACGAATTTTGTGTATTGTATTCGTATAATTGCTGCATATTATATGGCTGTCCATTAACTGCTAGCTAGAGTACATGCAACAGTTATTAACCGTCGATTAGCCTCCTCTGCTTGCGATGCAATGTTGTACCGATCTTAGCCTGAACTTTCATAAGTAATGTAAATTATACAGATAAAAATAATGGTCTGGCTCAGGTTCCTCTTGGGGTCGTCCATTAATTATGTCAACAAATTTTAGTCCTTTTTTGACCCCCTCCATCCCCCTTGTCAACAAAACAATCCCAGAACCCCCACTCCAGCAGCGTAGCCAGGCTGAATTTTTTTTTTCTCAATGACCTTTTTGGGAGATTTCAACTACTACGATGCCCTTTTTCTAGATGACCTTTTTTAGTCTTTCGCTACCTTTTTGGGATTCATTGGGGAAAAAATTTGTTGACGTCAACTTGCACCGAATGACGTCCCCCTCGCCCCCGTCAACAACTGTCAAACTTTTCCAAACCCCTCCAACCCTATTTTGTTGACATAATTAATGGACGACCCTCTTGCAGTTTAACTCATCGAGCGCGATCGATTTACCGATCGACCAGAGCTTTGCTAGGCGATCGACCAAGGAGGTCGGTCGATCGATCGCCTCCAATGAGAAGCTCTGATAAGAATGTTATACTCTGTATAAATGTATGTAGGCCTACACCAAAGTGCGGATATGCAATTGGTTGAATAAAGAATATACTTACTTACACAGGGCCTACTTAGCCTACTTACTTTCCATTTTCAGAAAGCCCAACATTTCCCAAAATCCCAAGATTGGCCAAAAGTGTACCAAAACGCAAGTTACTGAAATGGGAAAATTTGTGCTGAAGTATGAAATGCGTTTCAACAATCACAATTAAGCTATTCACAAAAATGTCGAGCTGGCAAAAAACCGGAGCATAACATTGAATTAACAAATTACAATGTTTAGAAGTTACATTAATAATAAACGTCTTTCTGGCAGACCCACTGAGCGAGTGCTTTCTTATCTGATTCGCTGCCACTGTTGGAAAGTATAGTAGGCTATGTAAAGCCTGTACCTTAAAAATCCCAAGATTGCGATGCAAAATCCCCAGATCCGAAGTCGCCATAAAAATCCCAAACTCTTGGGAAGTTACAAGCAGTGAATCAGCGCCACACAAAAGTCACTCTGTTAGGCCTACATCAGTGTTACAGCGCTATATCAAATCAAGTCCGCAAAAGCGGATGTTTAATTCAAAGATTCAAAGATTGGTTTAATTGATATGACATTTCCAGCGTTTGCCCTCTTGTGGGATTGTTTTTGAATGTTATAATATTCAAAACTCTTTTCTCTTCAAAATATTACGTTTAATTAATTTTCAAGGTGTTTAAATTTAAAGTTAAATTAATGCTTAAAGGCTGGCGATTAATAAGTGACAACTCTAAAACCGTTCTCTAACAAAGGAGTATTATTATTAGTTACTGTAATAATAATAGTTAGACCTATATAATTATAAGTCAATGTAAGTAGTTAGACTGTTTTCCTTTTATCTAAATTGTTAAGGTCTAACTGTTTAAAAGTAGTTGCGTCAATCTAATATCTTTAGTTATATTTAGTTGTGCATAATTATGATGTCTACATAATAATTTGCACTTCGTAGTCTATTTCAGCTATGTAGCCTAGTCTAAACAACAATAATCAAGGAATCTATGTCAGATAAAATAGCCTACTTTCTTAGATTTTAAATTTTATAGGCTATATCTAGATCAGAGTAGATTTTATAACTATTTAGACAATAAATTCTTACATTGTTTTCAGTCTATTATTAATTAAAAGTACACTTTCTAAGGAGCAAAAAATAAAATATTTGAACATACTAGCAGCTGGGAAGAACTGGGCTACAAGAGTAAACCTTCCAAGTTCCGTTACCCAAAGTTACCTTTATTCAAACATTTATCATTTAGTTGCTTATCGTGCTTACTTTTAGAGCAGATAAAAGCATTTTGACTGGCACATTACCAAGTGAAATTTCTTGTTAATTAACACACTTGTCAATAAAATCATTTTACCAACTCATTGCATAATGATGTCCAAAGCTAGTAATCTGCAAAAGTTTACTTGTTTTTCCTTCAGACAGCATTAAAGAGAGGTCTTCGAAAGAATTGTAGAACTGATACTGTAGAATATCTGCAGATTTGCTGTTTTTGGCATTTGAAATTATTTGCATATGAATTAAATTTTCAATTAAAAACTCGTCCTGGAGAAAAACTGTACCAAAGCCATTCGTTTCTGGTCATTTGCACAACCTATTGAAATGAAGAACCTCTGAGACGAAAACCATAGAAATGCGAATTATGTCAGAAAACATTTGCAGACTGGTCAGCTGAATACTCACAATAGGATGCATACTGAAGAGAAGCAACATAAATGTCATTTATGTCAGAAGTCATTTGCACGTGGTTTTACCCTTAAACAACATATGAGGACTCATACTGGAGAAAAACCATACAAATGCCAATTATGTCAGAAAACATTTGCATATGGTTCTAATCTGAAAAAACACATAAGGACTCATACAGGAGAAAAACCATACAAATGCCAATTATGTCAGAAAACATTTGCATATGGTTCTAATCTGAAAAGTCACACAAGGACTCATACAGGAGAAAAACCATACAAATGCCAATTATGTCAGAAAACATTTGGAGATGGGTCTACTCTGAAAGACACATAAGGACTCATACAGGAGAAAAACCATACAAATGCCAATTATGTCAGAAAACATTTTCAGTATCTCTATTCTGAAATGATCACACAAGGACTCATACAGGAGAAAAACCATACAAATGCCAATTATGTATGAAAACATTTCAGCATCTGGTTCTATTTGAAAATCACACATAAGGACTCATACTGGAGAAAAACCATACAAACAATTATGTCAGAAAACATTTGCACATGGGTCTACTCTGAAAACACATAAGAATGCATACAGGAGAAAAACCATACAAATGCCAATTATGTCAGAAAGCATTTGCAAATGGTTCAATCTGAAGAATCACATTAGAATTCATACTGGAGAAAAGCCATACATATGCCAATTATGTCAGAAAACATTTTCACGTTCTGGTCAACTGAAGACTCACATTAGAATTCATACAGGAGAGAAGCCATACAAATGTGAATTATGTAAGCACATTTTCACGTGGTTCTACTCTGACAGTACACATGAGAACTCATACTGGAGAAAAACCATATAAATGCCAATTATGTAAGAAAACATATGCACACAGTTCTGGTCTGAATTACCATTTCAGAACCCACACTGGAGAAAGGCCATACGTATGCCAACTATGTAAGAAAACATTTCCACGAGGTTCTAGTCTGAATCGGCATTTCAGAGCCCACACTGGAAACAAGCCATACGTATGTCAAGTGTGTCAGAAAACATTTACACAGTCTTATAATCTGAAGACTCATATTACAATTCATGCTGCAGAAATGTCATACACTTGTCAATTATGTCAGAAAACATTTGTACATGCTGCTGGTCTGAATAGACACATTGGGAGCCATGCTGGTGAAAACCAAACATCTGTGGTATATGTTGTAAAACGTTCACACAGGCTGTAATGCTCAAGAGTCATGTTGGACATAGCCTACATGTGTAAAGTCGTTCATTTGCGACATAGGTCAGAAAACATTGTGAGTCATAGCCCTGTGAAACAGCACATGAAACCTATACTTCAGAAGACTGCACACATTCCATTGAATTATGGAGGCACTCTCTGACAAACCATCGCAAGCACTACACTGGAGACAGATCAATCTTTTCTGAGAAATGCAAGATCTTTTTGAGGAACGAGTTGTTACCAGTTGCAGATAAGGAAAGAAGTAAAATATGTCAAAGGAACTCAGGACATTGAAGGACTTTCTGCAAATAAATTAACTTGCACTGAGGATTCCAAATATTTCACAGCAAGACCTTATGAATGTAGAGCATGCGATGAAATGTTGAAAATAGATAAAGCATTTCTGGAGCATTGTTACAACCAGGGCTATACTCCATCTGACCTACGGTGATATCTTTTAGGTGAAAGCCGTCAAAAGATTTACACCTTGCAATGATTTTGAACGATCTTATTTCATTCAGATTAATTTTGTGTTATGTTTGCTTGTTGAGCTGATTTATTTGTGCTTAGAAAGCGCTAAAACATTCCTTTAGTGATTGTGTCATTGCCAACGAGGACACTCCATGTAACAACATAGGCATGTTGTTGCCTTAGGGGTGCAAATCATTTAAGCGGAGTTTTGCTTCTTAAAGGTTTATATTAAAAATGCATCGTTTTACACTTCTATAGAAAGAAGTAGTTAAATTTTTCTTTCGAATTTGTTTAGTTAACTGTTAGTTATAATAATATGTAACATGACGAATTTCTCTTGTGTTAGACGACAAATGTTTGTCTACTTTCTGTTTATTTGCAGTATATGTCTTTGGTGTTTTAGTTAGGTTGAAAAATTCGGAAAATTCAGTTTTCTTGTTGGTATTGATTCTTGTCTCAAATTGATATTTATACATTGTACAGAATTATTACTAGGTGACGAAGCATTAAAATGTCCGATAGAAGACAATGATCGCTTGAACTATAAATCAGTTCTACGGAGAGACCAGTTAATGACAGGATGACTGACAGTCAGTCATACTAATGAAAGTCACACCCTGCATCTACTGTACAATTGTATCTGTAAATTTATATAGCGCCACTCACAGTGCTACACTAATCAGAGGCGCTCCCAGTGCGAGAGACCCCGAGAAAATAAGGCCGTCTTAGAGCAGCGAAAGAATGAAGGGAGACCCCAGCTTGAAGCTATGAAGGAGTCATGTAGCTCCGTCAAATGTTCGTTTTCACTCTGGACGGGATGATAATGCATGTACTGCTGTATGATGCAGGAATGCTGATGACTGTAAAGTAAGCTGCTTAATATAGACTGTTTTAGATGTGCTGATGTGATAATCGGCAGATAATTTAGTCGTCCATGGCAGCTTTGCATCGGTGCTTGACAGTGAGAGACTTGGCCAAACACTTGTCACATGTCACGCAAATCCTTCTACACTCTAATTATCTTGTTCACTGTTCAAATATATTTCAGAATTCCTGTCTAGCTGATGAATGATTCCGATCATTGGCTATCTGCCAATTGGATTTGTGGATTCGACACTGTCAGGTGCAATATGACATCAAGTTAGACTAAAAACAGCAGCAATGACAACGATAATATTTTCAGAGATAGGCCGATCATTTCTGCTCCTATTGAATGCATGTATGAAGACACTTAATATAGCGCTTTTTCAGTACTAAACAAAAGCGCTGCACACATGGCTACCTGTCTGATCTAAACAAGTGCGTTTTAAGACAGTTTGAGAATGATTGCTGCACAGGGCGAGACTACAGAACGTAAATGCAATGGAAGACTGTTCCATGAAGATGGTCCAATACGTGAGAAGGCACGATGAGATCGAGTTGAATTGCAGGAGCGCGTCACCTGCATATCTCCATCTTATCTGATGGAGTCATATGCGTCTCTGGCTCTCCTCCATCCCTGCCCCTACAGATTTCTTTTCGCTCTGCTGCGCTCGGTGAATTCGTTGATCCATTGAGCCAAACTTCCGCAGCCCAGCATAGAGGTTTTGCTGTTGACGGTCCATCTTTCTGGAATGGGCTGCCTAGCGACCTGCGACTTGAGCTCCTTGGACTTTCTTCTCTGCTTCAGTTCTATGAGCAGCTGAAAAATAAATCTGTTCGATCGTGACTTTGTTTATATGGAATTTTAATATTAAATCACAATACGGTTCGTTTACACCAGTCTATAAGTCTAAAGTTTAGTCAAATATCCAAGATATTTGCCACTTTCAAACTATGTAATGTGTAATGGCTACTAGACTAATAGTCCTACTACTACTACAGTTCTACCAGAAAAGTAATTAAACGTTTCAGTCAAGTCTCATAAAGTTCCGGTCAACTCGATAGAGCTTTCGGTCAAATCGTCAGGGTTAAAGTGTTAATGCACACGATGAACGATGATGCACCAAGAAATGTAGGGCCCCCCACCTAAGAGTCCAATAATTATTTTTTTATTTGAGGATTTTATTGCTATTTGTGTTGTTTTTAAATTAATTTTAGCCTATATAGTCTCTGCACACACACACACACACACACACACACACACACACACACACACACACACACACACACACACACACACACACACACACACACACACACACACACACACACACACACACACACACACACACACACACACACACACACACACACACATACACACACACACAAACACACACACACACACAGCATTCATTTAAATAATTAAATACGCTAAGATGTAGTTGACCATCCATAATAATTAAATACGCTACCTTATGTAGTTGACCATCCATAATAATTAAATACGCTATTACTCTTTGATGTTAGCATATGGAGAGGGAAGGAGAAAACAAGGACGACCAAGGAAAAAGTGGATGGACGAGATACATGAAACAACTGGAATGAATTTGGCAGAACTGAGAGATGCGACGGCGGACAGAAGGAAATGGAGAGGCTTGATCATGAAGGTCGCTAAAGTTCCAAGAACTGACAGCACAAGGTGACAAGGTGATTACTCTTTACTGAAAAAAACCCAGAATGAAATTCATTCATTCATTCATATCGAACATTTAGATAGCGTCCCTTCAAGAAAACTACTCAGAGGCTCTCCCAACTCCAGTACGACCATAAAGAACATACTTAATGTGAGAAAATATCATAGGAGAGAAGGTCCTAGGAAAGGGGCGAAGCTCCAGAGGGAGGCCGTTCCAGGTCAAAGAACCTATCACCGAGAAAGTGCGGTTCTGCATATTGGAGGACGGAGGTACGGGCAAAAGGGATCAGTAGGAGACCCTGTTCTGATGAGCGGAGAGATCGAGAGCCCCAATAGCACCAACGACAGGGCAGCAGAACTCACGAAAATAGGCAGGAGCGAGGCCCAACAGGCAGCGCCAGACTATAGGGCAGCAATCTAAAACACAATCCACTCAGATTCCACTGTGCTTATCCGTTCTTCTTACTTACAACTTGGCGCCTCAGGGCTTTACGCAGACTTGTTTCCTCCTCTACCTTCACCTCCATGCTTTCATCTGTTCTCGAATTGACTATTGCAATTCTCTCCTTGTTGGCTTACCCAAGGTTCGTCTTTCTCCTCTTCAGTCCGTTCTGAATGCTGCTGCGAGACTTATAGCTCGCCTTCTTCGATTCTCTCATAATATTTATCATTCTCTGCATTTATGGCTGAACAGCTTCATTGGCTACCTCTCTCTGTGCGCATCCAATTTAAAGTTCTCATTCTCCTGCTCAAATCTCAACTGGGTCTTGCTCCAAAATATCTTTGTCACCAAAGTTTCCGTCCCATCTCTGCTACGTCATTGCGTCCTCTCAGATCTTCTGACCGGCTTCACCTTTACGTTCCCCGTGTTAGGACCACAATGGCTCAATCCAGGTCCTCTGCTTGTATGTGTCCCTATCTCTATGGAATGGACTTTCTCCTTCTTTGCACCTACCATCCTCTCTGGTGGCATTTCTACCTCTTTCTCTCACTTTAAAACCTTCCTTTTCTCTCAGAGTACCTCGCACTGGGAGCGCTTGTGAAAGGCTTATGCTATGAGAAGCGCTTATATCAATGATCAAATACAATACAATCCGCTGCTCAGAGGGGAGCCAGTGGAGAACGTCGTGAATGTAACTAGAGAAATGGCCAAATTTGGGTTTACGGCCGACACGGCGGGCAGCATAACACAAGATTCGATCCAAGCACCCCAGTCGACCAGCCGGGAGGCCAGCGTAGAGCGAGCAACAATAATCAAGTTTAGTTGTGACGAAGGATTGAAGGTAGCAGAAGCAGCGAGTAAGCGGGCGACAGTACGTTGCTGGCGCAATTTGAGCCTCGGTCCAAGGTGACGCCTAGGTCACTCTTCTCTTCTTCTTTGTTTCTCCTCCGTCAGGCCAAGGCCAACGACGAGTCCTCAACTTGTCGTCTCCAGAGTTCTCTAGCCTACCCTTGATATCCGTGCAGTAATTAGCAGTTATGATACATAGGCCTACAATGGCGTTTTACTGTTTCATGAATCACAATCGGTAAACATGTAGCCATTATTTTACCAGAATTTGGTTTTTTTCAGTGTCAAATTTGTTGAAATTTCTTCCGTAATGTTTGTAAGCCTAAAATAATTCTTCTAACGGTACCGGACAGCTTTGCATCAGCTGAGAGGAGCTTCTGTTCATTACGTATAGTAAAAACATGGTTGAAAGACCAAATGGGTCAGGAAAGGTTCACCGGTTTAGCCCTCATGAACGCGAGGTCGAGAAATTTAAGTAGATGCGGAGAAAGTGATCGATCACAAAGATTGGAAACAGAAGATTGGAATTTGTTTTTGTAACATGTTATAAAGTTGAGAAACTATTAATTTGATAAGTCATTTCAATTATAGTTCCTTTGATCTTGGAAACTATTATAGATTAAACCGTTAATAAAAAGGAACTATTAATACTTCAAACAATTGTCGTAAAGATCCATAATACTTGATAGTGTGGCGATTCTTGGAGGGGTCTCCCGTTCTCGGCTTGGTTACAACAGAGTTGATCCCACTTCTGCTGTACCACTGTAACGGTTCTGGGTGTGTTGTCGGCTGACGTGACCCCACTGATGGGACCACTGTGACGACACTCGGCCTAGGTGGGGAGATCGATTT
Organism: Aporrectodea caliginosa; assembly: GCA_020284085.1. Classification (NCBI taxonomy): domain Eukaryota; kingdom Metazoa; phylum Annelida; class Clitellata; order Crassiclitellata; family Lumbricidae; genus Aporrectodea; species Aporrectodea caliginosa. The sequence goes on from JACEVL010000024.1 coordinate 3,331,738, forward strand.
GACCCCACCTAGGTGACCCACAGGGCGGATTCCTCTCTTCTTCAACAGTTACCAGGATAGCGTCTCTGAATCCCCCAGTCCTCGATGTCCGACCAGGTTTCGCCTCTCCTGTCAGGCAAAGGTCTAGACGATGCCTGCGACCACCGATCGTAAATTAGACGAAGAAACGAAGGAAGTCAGTTCAACACAACCACTCGTATTATTGACATCAGATCAAGAACGAACAGCATTGACAAACGACTAACTCTAATACCTAGTGAACTCACACCGAACTGAACTGAAGTGAACTGAACCAACACCTAGCCTTATGCAGTCCTATTTATAGCAATCCGACACATCAAGTCTGGGCAGGTCCCGGGGACTCTGGGCAGTCGCCTAGCAACCGGTCCCGGGGACTCTGGGCAGGTCCCGGGGACTCTAGGCAGTAGCCTAGCAACCGGTCCCGGGGGACTCTAGGCAGTAGCCTAGCAACCGGTCCCGGGGACTCTAGGCAGTAGCCTAGCAACCGGTCCCGGGGGACTCTAGGCGGTAGCCTAGCAACCGGTCCCGAGGGACTCTAGGCTAGAGCGAAGCTCCGCCCACTACGCTGCTAAGACAATGACGTCATAATAAGCCGACGTTGCTAAGGCGTTCAACGGCGCCTCGCAATAACGCCACAATAGGTATTAGCCTACATTTACTTTTGCAGTTGGCATCTATTGCAAAAATCTTGGTATAAAATTGTTTACATTTATATTGCGTTTGATATAATTACTAAATTACTCTTGGGAATTGGGAACCCACAGAAATCGCCCCCCGTACAGAAAAAGTCTAGATCCGTCCCTGTCTACAACCAGTTACTCAACATGACATTCAGTGCAGAAGATAGTTGCGTGGGCCTAGTTGCTGATTTTGTTAGGGCCTGGTAAACTTTTCAGTTAATAACTAAACAATATTAGTTAAACTTTAGTTTTAACTACACTATTTTTGTCAGTTAAACTTCATCCATAACTAAAAAATGTAAGTTCAGCTATTTTAAAATTTTAGTTAACTTTTGCCCATCACTGGCTGTAAGCAATGCTAGATAGCTTCATCATAATTGTATTCATATTCATTTATTGTGTTAACAACAGGCATAGGCCTAACACCTGTAATAACCAAAAGCGTTTCAACTTGTAAGAGCAGTTTATAATGTAGGCTAAGTCTAGACCTATCAGTGCTACAGGCAGTGGCGGCGCCAGGGAGGGGAGGGGGGCTTAGCCCCCTAACTGCGGCTCAGCCCCCCAAAAAGTGGGAAATCACTGCAAATCACAGGGAGGAGGGGACAAAAGGGAAGGGCTTGGAGCTTTAGCCCCAAACCTGAAATCCTGGCGCCTCCACTGGCTACAGAGAAGTCATTTCAGGTACATCAGTTAACCGCAGCGCTATATCAAATGAAGTCCGCAAGAGCGGATGTTTAATTCAAAGATTGGGTATTAATAGCCTACTCTATGTAATTTCTAGCGTTTTATTTGCCCGCTTGTGGGATTGTTTCTGAATGTTATAATATTCAAAACTCTTTTCTCTTCAAATATTAGACCTAGGTTTAATACATTTTCAAGGTGTTTAAATTAAAATTCAAAGTTAAACCAATGCTTAAAGGCTGGCGATTAATAAGTGACAACTCTAAAACCGTTCACTAAGAAAAGGATGAAATATGAGTGAATGTAGGTCTAAGTAGTTAGACTTGCTTTCTTTTTACCCAAATTGTTAAATTTAAACTGTTTTAAAGGAGTTGGGTCAATCTCGATATCTTTTGTCATATTTTGTGGTGCATAATTACGATGTCCACATAATTATTTGCTCTTCGTATTCTATTTCAGCTATGTTTGTAGCCTAGGCTATACAACACAATATACTTTCTTAGATTTTATACATCTTCGATAGTGGCTGTACATTTTAGCAACCAAATAACTATTTAACAGTTAGTGTAATTCTGGCACTGTTTTCGGTCTAAACTTAATTAAAAATTCACTTTCTAAGTAGCCAATAAAATAATTGAACATACTAGCAGCTGGTAAGAACTGGGCTACAAGAGTAAACCTTACAAGTTCCGTTACCGAAAGTTTCTGTAACCCAAACATTTGTCTTTTATTTGCTTATTTTGTTTAATTTTGAAGCAAGATAAAAGCATCCTGGTTGGTACATAACCAAGTGAGAATTCGTGTTAGCTAACACACTTGTCAATAAAATCAATTATTCACCAACTCACTGCACAATGATTTCCAAAGCTAGTAACCGGCAAAAGTTTATTTATTGTTTTCCATCAGAGAGCATTAAAGAGAGGTCTTCAAAAGAATTATCGAACTGCTACTGTAGAATATCTGCAGATTTGCGTTTTTGGCATTTGAATTTATTTGCATATGAACTAAATTTTCATTTGAGATATCATCCTGGAGAAAACTATAAGTTACCAAAGCCATTTGTTGCAAGTCATTTGCACAACCTATTGCAATGAAGAACTCCTGAGAGGAAAACCATAGAAATGTGAATTATGTGAGAAAACATTTGCAGACTGGTCAACTGAATATTCACAATAGGATGCATACTGAAGAGAAGCAACATAAATGTCATTTATGTCAGAAGTCATTTGCACGTGGCTTTACCCTTTAAACAACATAATGAGGACTCATACTGGAGAAAAACCATATAAATGCCAATTATGTCAGAAAACATATGCATATGGTGCTAACCTGAAAAGTCATACAAGGACTCATACAGGAGAAAAGCCATATAAATGCCAATTATGTAAGAAAACATTTGCATATGGTTCAATTCTGAAAAACCACATAAGGACTCATACTGTAGAAAAACCATACAAATGCCAATTATGTCAGAAAACATTTCCATATGGTGCTAATCTGAAAAGTCACACAAGGACTCATACTGGAGAAAAGCCATACAAATGCCAATTATGTAAGAAAACATTTGCATATGGTTCTATTCTGAAAAACCACATAAGGACTCATACTGGAGAAAAGCCATACAAATGCCAATTATGTCAGAAAACATTTTCGGTTTCTGGTAATTTGAATGATCACATTAGAGTGCATACTGGGGAAAAGCCATACTTCTATGCCAATTTTGTCAGAAAATATTTTCAAAAACTGCTCATTTGAAGTATCACATCAGAGTGCATACTGGGGAGAAGCCATACATATGCCATTTATGTCAGAAAACATTTTTAGTATCTGGCCATTTGAAAGATCACACTAGAGTGCATACTGGGGAGAAGCCATACGTATGCCAGTTATGTCACAAAACATTTGCGCAGTGTTCTCAGCTGAAGACTCATAGTAGAATGCACACTAGAGAAATTCCGTACATATGCCAATTATGTCCGAAAACATTTGCAAATTCTGGTCATCTGAAGACTCACATTAGAATTCATACAGGAGAAAAGCCATACAAATGCCAATTATGTCAGAAAACATTTGCGCAGAGCTCTCATCTGAAGAATCATAGTAGAATGCATACTGGAGAAAAGCCATACAAATGCCAATTATGTCAGAAAACATTTGCACAAAGTTCTAATCTGACATTACACACATGAGGACTCATACTGGAGAAAAACCATATAAATGCCATTTGTGTAAGAAAACATATCCACGTGGTTCTAGGCTGAATTGCCATTTCAGAACCCACACTGGAGAAAGGCCATACGTATGCCAACTATGTAAGAAGACATTTCCAAAAGGTTCTAGTCTGAATCGCCATTTCAGAACCCACACTGGAAACAAGTCATATACATGTATGTCAAATGTGTCAGAAAACATTTACACGGTCTTATAGGCTGAAGACTCATATTAGAATTCATACTGCAGAATTGTCATTCACTTGCCAATTATGTCAGAAAACATTTGCACATGTTGCTGGTCTGAATAGACACATTGGAAGCCATGCTGGTGAAAACCAAACATCTGTGGTATAATATATTGTAAAACGTTCACACTGGCTGTAATGCTCAAGAATCATTTCAGAACACATACATGTTGAAAGTCGTACATTTGCAACATAGGTCAGAAAACATTGTCAGTCATAGCCCCTGAAACAGCACATGAAACCTATTCTTCAGAAGACTCCACACATTCCGTTGACTTAAGCATCATTTAAGTAGGGCATTCTCTGATAAACTATCACAAGCACTACACCAGAGTAAGCATACGAGACTTTGACGTTAGGAGTGATGTACACAGACAGATCAATCTTTCTGAGAAATGCAAGCTCTTTTCGAGGAACGAGTTGTCACCAGTTGGAGATGCAGAAAGAAGTAAAATATGTCAAAGGAATTCAGGCCATTGAAGGACTTTCTGCAAATAAATTAAACTGCACTGAGGATTCCAAATATTTCACAGTAAGAGCAAGCGATGAAATGTTAAATGGCTATATATATATATATGAGAGAGAGAGAGAGAGAGAGAGAGAGAGAGAGAGAGAGCATTTCTGGAGCATTTTTACAACAAGGGCTATACTCCATTTCACCTATGCTGATATCTTTTCGGTGAAAGCCTTCAAAAGATTTATACCTTGCAATGATGTTGAAGGATCTTTATTTCATTCAGACTAATTTTGTGTGCTGTTTGCTTGTTGAGCTCATTTTATTTGTGCTTAGAAAGCTCTAAACCATTCCTTTAATGATTGTGTCATTGCCAACGAGGACACTCCATGCAACAACATAGGCATATTGTTGTCTTAGGGGTGCAAATCATTTAAGCGGAGTTTTGCTTCTTAAAGGTTTATCTTAAAAATGCATCGTTTTACACTTCTATAGAAAGAAGTAGTTAAATTTTTCTTTCGAATTTGTTTAGTTAACGGTTAGTTATAATAATATGTAACATGAGGAATTTCTCTTGTGTTAGACGACAAATGTTTGTCTACTTTATGTTTGTTTGCAGTATATGTCGTTGGTTTTTAGTTAGGTTGAAAGAATCCGAAAATAATAGGCTAATTCAGTTTTTCGTTGGTATTGATTCTTGTCTCAAGTTGATATTTATACAGTGTACAGAATTATTACTAGGCGACGAAGCATGAAAAAACCGATAGAAGACAATGATCGCTTGAAATGTAAATCAGTTTTATGAAGGATCCAGTCAATGGATGACTGGCAGTCATACCAATGAATGTCATACGCTGCATCTGCATGTATTGTATCTGTAAATTTATATGTCGCCACTCACAATGCTACACCAATCAGAGGCGTTCCCAGTGCGAGAAACCACGAGAAAATAAGGCTGTCTTAGAGCAGCGAAAGGATGCAGGAAGGCACTCAGCTTGAAGGAAAAAAGAGTGATGTGGCTCCGTCAAATGTTCATGGTCATTCTGGACGGGATGATAATGCGTATAGCAATTTATTATCCAGGGTTGCTGCATGGCAGTCGAGGAAGCTGCTTAAGGTAGACTTTAGATCTGCTGATGTAATAAGTGGAAGATAATTTAGTAATCCATGTCAGCTATGTATCGGTGATTGACAGTGAGGGATATGGCCGAACCCTTTTCACATGTCACGCAAACCATTCTACACTCTAATCATCTGTGCCCACTGTTCAAATATATTTCTGAATTTCTATCTAGCTGACGAATGACTTCGATCACTGGATCTCTGACATGCTGCTGTTTTAGTTCAACTTGACATCATATTGCACCTGTAGGTGTAATATGATGTCAACTGATAATAACACTGCTATTATTAGTCTATCAGAATCAGTTATCACACCATAATATTTCGTCGTGCAATCCAATTGCTGTAGGAATGATCAGAGTCGTGTGTGTCATCTGACCAGGACCGGATTAAGACATCCGGAAGCCCTAGCCCCAAAGCAAAGCCAATTACCAAAGTACGGGTATCTGAACAAAAAGTTCTAAATGTACTTGTACATGATAAGTTATGCTTTTCTAATGAAACTTAGGCCAGTACAATGGGACACACAGAGGGCAAGGTGAGACACAAGAAGTGGTCGCAAATCGCGACGTACGCCTACTACTATATAAATTGAATGAAAGAAACTAAAACACACGATTCGCCTTGAAGTCATGCAATTTTCGTTTTTGTCAGTGTCTTAAACTTCACAACAGTTTCATACAATATGACAACACTAGAGTCAAGAGCTCTAACTCTTTGAGCATTTCATGGTTACAGTGGTCAAGTGCATTCTTATCTTCTTACCTCCATAAGTTAGATCCAACAGGTTAATATCTTAAATTCAACTGCTTGGCGATTTATTGAGAATACAACACAATCATATCCAGTTTTACGCAGTTTCAAACCTCGTATAGATTGCTTAAGTAGGTCTACCTTTCAACATTTAGTTTCTTATGACTTTTAAGAACAGAAGATCAACCACAATCCAGTTTACTAACAAATGCACCTATTTCTTAAAAGTAAAATGGACAGAAACCAAATATCAATATGCGAGACGTAGGCCTAACAATGACCGAACGAATCTCTTGAATTCCAGAAACCTCAAAACGCACATGTCCATTTAACAGTGACGAACAAATTTACAACAACTTTTTAACTTACTAAACAGGTGAATTCATGATTCCATAACTCATGTTATGTTAACTAGTCGACACTAGTTATTGTTTTGTGCGCCTTATTGACCGTCTCTGCGAGTTAATGTCTAAAACCACAGCACAATAGTGTAATGTAAGTTTATGTAACAAACACTCATAATTATGGCCCCTTTTGAACACGTCCTAAATGCGCTGCTTGCATGACAATCTAACTTATCTAAACAAGTGCGATTTTTTAATAAACCAGAAAATGTGGTTTTAGCTGAAACAATTGAAACAGAAATTATGCTTTAATGAAGACTATCAAAGATCATGTTGAACATGTGTTACAAAACGCTTTTTGTATCAGTTCTGAAAATTAGTCAACAATTTTATGAAAAAAGAAGACACCTTCTAAATCTTGCGAGTATTCTTCTTTTGGAAATAGATCAGATCATTGCCTTCCAGGTAGGAACCACCAAGCACTCAACGATAAACTCCAACAGCAATTTATTACCATGAAGCACATACGGTCAATTTCTCACACGGGCTTCATATTGTAATTGTAATTAGTAACTTCTATTGCACCCATGCCTAATGCACAAGGAGGCATCAACCGATGGCGCACAAAAACCAAGCCGTAATCAGGTCAATAGCCAGAAGATCAGTCCGTAAGGCAGGGACCACATGTTGGACAAATAAAGCCCATCTGAAATGACCATCGTATGGGTTCGCGAATCCTTGCTTATCCACCATAGGATGCCTCAATCTTGTTGGATTGATCTTTTGGGATGTTGACCTGATACGACTTGGTATTGGCGAGCCACCGGTTGATGTATTGTGCCTTGGACATCGGAGTTATAGCAATTGCTAAGTAATAACAATTATCATTGTACTAATAATTATTATAATTAGGGCCTACAATCATTATAGGGCCTAATTGTAATTATTATAATAATAACTATCACTATTATTATTATTGTAATAATTGTATTATACAAACAGATTATGTTGGTATTTGGGAATTTTGGTCCCTTTTAAGAAAACCAGTTATAAATATTTATGCATCTGAATCACTCGAGGTCGCGACTCATGCAAAAAATATACAAGCGATGAATAACGTGTTCAAAAATATATAGGGCCTACACTTTCAAATCATTTATCAGTGCAACAAGCGATAATAGGTGCAAACAATGTAAGCCATCTGGAATCGTCTCATATTCACGGAATAAAATCCTGCAAGATACGCGATGAACTAATTTCGGGAAATTTTACATTGTTGCTGGATGTTATAAATAAGACTTGATCATCGCCCATTTGGACCTATTGCTTCTTTTAAAACGTCCGATCCGCCAACTTTGCTCTAAAAGCTGTGCAAGTAGAGGACTCGCATTTAGGGCGCTGAGTCGGCGCGGAGTTTCAAGTGAAAACTATCTAAAATGTGTGCCAATTTCCTTTCTATTCCAGTTTTCTCAAGCTACTCATTGAGTACGCTTTACGGGGTCATCTTTATGCAGAGGCATAAACATTGGTAATTTTTACCGACACTTTTACTTACACCGATATTTCAGAGTGTAATCATTAAAATGTTGCTCAACGGTTACGAATTTAGACCACGTGTTTCATCACAAACTTTCATGTCACAGAAGAAAGACTAGACTGTGCTACAATAATTTTTCTACTGACACTGACCCAAGCTGAAGCCTTGGTTTTACAGGACCAACTAAAGAACCCATTCTACCACCATCAGGAGCCAACTACAAATTTATTTACGGCTGCGAATCGAATGTGAAGGAGAGATTCTTCCAGTTATGGCAAATTAATTAACACTTAGTCAGAGATGTCGAGAAAATAGTCAACAAAGATATATAGACAAGATATAACAATCAGATCATATTCGTACGGTTAGTTTCTTCGCCACTCTCCACAGACTGTCACAAGTTGTTCCAATCTAGGATAAACGCCAGGTAATGGGTTCGAAGGCTTTGGTGGCGGTCGTGGTGGTGGAGGTGGTGATAGCGACATGGTGGTGGTGGAGATCTTGGGTTTGTGGAGCTGTCTACTTTCCGCTATCAATCCCAAATAGAAGGATGATGCCGAAGATGATGATGAGAACCTACAATGGCAACAACAACAACTCTTAACCTTTGAACTTTAATCTGTTAACCTAAAGATACCTAATAAATCCTGATCCGGGCACAACAAGATCAAAAGTTCAACAATAAAAACGACCTGGCACCAACTACCGATACCTCCGCTGCATTTACATTCTATATGTTATTATTGAATGCCTTTTCAGTGTAGCCTACTCCTTGTGTTTCTACGAATAGCCGGACGTGCGTCATCATCTACCAGTGAGGGACTGCTCGTCGGCATCGTCACCATGTTTGCGAACGCTGTCACCTTTCATGGCCGCTCTACTCTATCGACGCAACTTGGTTCAGAGACTCTGAACATCCATGCCATCTTCAGCTGTCGACGGGAATCCATTGGTTGGTTCCACGCGTGTGCGTGTGATGATTCTTTGAGCTAACTGTGTATTGTTTTTCTAATTGATTAAATGTTTTCATTTGCAATTACACTTAACATCATAATAGGCTAGCGCAGAGAGCGCCTCTGAGTAGATATCTTGAAGAGGCGCTAAGTAAGTTCTCAGAATGAATTAACCTTTGCGTTTACATGTACATTATCGTCCGAAAAGGCTTCGTTATAGAATTTACGATGTACGTAACGTGATATAGTAAAGCAATCAGGGTAAACTGAGACATATCAGAGGGAGGTATGACGAAGGGAAGGTACACGCATGGATGGACTACTGAAGGGTTTGAGCGGGGATTAGGGTGGTTGCGGGTGGTTGTGGCCTTTTTTAACATTTTTGCAATATTGGCTGCAGAGACAAAATCCGCCTACGATGGTCACTCTCTGCGGGGCAAAACAAAACCCTATTTAGGAAAACCGAGAACGAGAAAGTTCCGCTGAATTCTACACCATGCACCTCAACAACCAGGTCCGTTCGTACACCTCATCGTTAAGAAGTTCAATGTTACCTCGAATCCAATGATTGCAGCTGCTATGCCGATGGCAATTCTGGAGGCCTGCATGATCATGTTATCGATGCTGCTGTAACAGTCCTGTGAGAGAAAAAATGAACCACTGTTACACAAAATTTAATGTTGAATAGGAATCAGAGCTATGATCGTTTTAGAAATTTACTTGGCTACTCAAACTTGTGAATTGAAATATTCGGAAAGTTTGATTTAAATATTTGGTAAATTTGATTTCACTTTAATTGACTTCAACGCTATCTACTGAATCAACCGCACAACAGTAGAACTACTGAGTAGGACTGTAAACACGACAGTTGATGTATGTATGTATGCATGTATGCATGTATGCATGTATGCATGTATGCATGTATGCATGTATGCATGCATGTATGTATGTAACAATGTATGTATGTATGTATGTATGTATGTATGTATGTATGTATGTATGTATGTATGTATGTATGTATGTAACTAGGGTTTTATGATAATGATGATAAGTTCTCTGTCCGAAGGCAGGTCTATTTGCTTTTATGCCACCCGGGGATGAGACGCGTGAGGTGGTTTCCCGTTGCCTTCCTCATAGATAAGTGTGGATGAGCAACTTGTCCAGGGTCGCTACGCAGTGACTTGAGGTAGATTCGAACCTGCGACCCTCCGGTTGCAAGGCACAGAACATACCGCTACACCACCGAGTCCCATCGGCGCAATAGAAGTTTCTAATTACAATTACAATTGAGGGATAACGAATAGCTGCGGAATCGCAGAATACTTTAGCATCCAAGACATTAGCACGTTATACGGTTTTGTGTTATAAAGAAAGTCCACAACGCCACAGTACCCACACTGGCAATACCATACTATGAAAATACCATGAACATACCCATGAATGTACCATGAATACACCGTGAATACTGCCTACTTAACAAGGTGTCCGTTACCTTTTCGTTTACTTCAGTCAATCCTGTTGTGAGACACTGCTGCAATCCAGTGAAGCTGTCCTGGTCTTTGATGCCATCTGGAAACTTGACATCGTCCTTGAGCTTACAGCAAGATATTGGGACTCTGGCGTCAACGGTAACGAGGCCGTTAAGCTGAACCTTTCTCTGGTCTGTGCTGTATCTATCGCCTGTGTAGTCCTGCTTTCCGTACACACCGCAGCATCTCGCCTAAAAAAGAGACACAGTCCATATCTGCGACAACTGATTATAATATTCATGCCAATAGTAATAAACCAAAGTGACAAGATGAGTGTCTAAACGTTTTAGATACTCATTTTGTCACTTTAGTGTCACCCATCTGAAGGTGTCACCCATCTGAAGGTGTCACCCATCTGAAGGTGTCACCCATCTGAAGGTGTCACCCATCTGAAGGCGTCACCCATCTGAAGGTGTCACCCATCTGAAGGTGTCACCCGGTGAGACCCGCACCCCCCTCGCACCCCCGAATGACACCACTGATTCAATTATAATTACATGAAGTCATTTAAAGGATATAGGAAGCCCACATTGGAACGGGTGTAATATGGGCTTTTGTGTTCCATGCGAGAGAGGATCTAGTTAGCACGAAATTTAACGTAAAATTTATGTAAATTTCAGAGCGTACTCAACGCTACACAAGAGCGACATGGCTAGCATTTTAGACTTATAGACTAAAGTTATTTCGTTAAATGATTTACTTGTTGTAAACGTAAACAATTGCCTAGTAGCACAGTTTCGACATAGAAGTTATGAACAGAAATTACTGTTCCAGTTGCACCCATATCTTGCCCGTGATATGAAATATTGACCTCAGGCATTCCTATCTCAACTTAAAATGATCCCATTTGGCCACGCTGGGGATGGGAGCGCCTCTGAGTACTTCCCCTGAAGAGGCGCCATACAAATTCAAGTAATGAATGAATGAATGAATGAATGAATGAATGAATTGAAAATGAAGACTACTTATTGCGATGTAATATGAAGTTCTTTACTAACGCCAAACTGAGTCGCTGCCCAGCTGTATCCGAAAGAATAGTTCGATCCAATGGCGACACTTGGATAGACTCTCACATCTGCAATGACAAGACATGAATGGTAATGGTGACGGTAACGGTAATTGTAGATTTATATCATATATGGCGCCACTTCAAGAGAGACTTAATTAGCAGAGTCTATATTATGTGTCCGGGATATAGTGGCAGGTAGATCATTATCCTACGATATTTCGATTTCTCTTGTCCATAATAATGTTTATAGGCCTACGACAGTTGCAAAAATCGTTATCAAAATGCAATTACATTCCTGTGTGATGACTAAATCGAGACAGCGACCACAGATATCGTAATCGTAATCTCGACATTTCTATAGTGTCCAAAAAGCGAAGGCAAGGGAACCAGTTTATTCACAGGCGCTCAGTCAAAACATAATCGACAGTCGGGGTGAAATCGGTTCAAGATACAAGGGGTCAGGCAGAGGGGTATGTACAGGCCTCGTGACATTCTCTGTCATAGACACAGGGACAAAGTTTGTTTCCATCTCCACCCCATTCTCGTGGGTCTGTCCCCATTCCATCCCATCCCTATCAGGTCTGTCCCAATCCTCGCCCCATCCCCATTAGGTCTGTCTCCATCCCCAATCTGTTCCATTAGGTGTGTTCCCGTCCCCATTCCCATTCCAAAGAAGTAAAATAAACAAGATAAACAAAATGTTCCTGCACATTAAACAGTTCTGTTAAAATCTCATTAAAATGTCGAGGCTAAGAAAATGAAGTCTCTAACACTTCATACCCCTTAATGGACTAGTAGTAGTTTCAGTTTGGCGACACTGTGTGATAACGAAGACCATTAGCGTCGCCCTCCTCCTTCATAGAGGCTTGGGACTTGCACTAACAAATCGATCAGTGGCGGAGTTAGGGACTGTTCATCTTTTTCCTTTTATAGGACTTGAACCGGGATTCTCCGTGATTACGATTTTTACTACGTACGACTTTACAAGAACCGACCTCCATTGATCCGTGTGATTATGGCATCATAAAAATAATTAGATTAGAACAGCATTAACTGGGTACCAGCTAGAACCTCCTTTTGACTACCCTTGGAAAAACCCTCTGACTTGACGCAACGCTCGTGAATAAGCTGGTGCCCGGCGCCTGGGTTTCTGTTGGCACTTTAGAAGTTTGACGTTTACGATTACGATTACGAATACGATTAGCTTCTCCTAACCTTGAGTGAAATCTATGATCATAGTCTTGTTCATTTCCTTCTGAATGTAGACCTTGAGCTGAAAGAAAATAAAACAGAAACATAGAAAATAGAACATAGAAAAGGCCATAAATTATCTGCTTCCAGTAGTAAATTGCATTAACAAATTGTCTTAGTAAAATGGTGTTTGTGATTACCATGGTAAAGTCATAGAGCGTCATTTGCTGAAAACTTGTCAAAGACGAAAAACATTTTTAGGGCTGCGGATTTTAACGATTAATTAATCGATTAATCGTTAATTAATTGTTTAATTAATCGTTTCTCGATTAATCGTTTCGCCAAATATTTTACTTTTGGTTTATAAGATTTAGCATGGCCGTTTTGTACCAAAAATAAAATGAGTGCAGGAAACCGAGTGATGTTAGGTCAAGTCTCTGATCATCTGCAACTATGTAGGCAAGGCGGTTCTGTCTTGGCCAATCATTCTAGCACAAAGTGCTACCCATAACATTCAATTGTTAAACTATGACAATTTGTTCGCTTTAATTACGTTTTAAGTAGAATTAATTAGAGTTTAAATAGAATCAATTAAGGTTCAAATATTATTAGTTGCAGTTTAGATAGAATATTTACATTTAAATAGAATTATTTACGGTTTAAAAAGAATTAATTACTTTCAAATGAGAATTAATAACGGTTTTATAAAATTATTTACTGTTGAAATAGAATTATTTACGGTTTAAGCAGAATTAGTTATGGTTAGAATAAATTGCGGTTCAAATCGAATTAATTACTTACGTTTTGTGGATAGCAGGCTGCAAAGATGATAAGAGCGATCTCAGCGAGGAGAATAATGCCGATAAGGATCAGGTACTGAAACAGAAGCAATCAGAGACTAAGAGTCAGAGATATTCTGTTGTGCGCTTCTGAACGTTGGAAGGAGGGCAGCATCAAATACAGTTTGTTGCATTGTATATTCTATTTAATGGGAGGTTATGTGAACCTAACCCAGGTTAATTATACAAGTTAATAACCTAAAGTTTATACAACTTACTGAAATATTTTACAATAAAAACATTTCTTGCCCTTGTAGTGGAGGCCCCTATGTGGTGGGGCCCCTGTGCACTGGCGCATGGTGACCATGGCTGAATCCGGGCCTGACCTACCTTTGAATAGGAGAGAAAAGTGCGTGAAACACATGTCTTTAATGGGAGATAATGTAAACCTAACCATTTCCCATTAGAGAAATGCATCGGAAACATCTTCAGTAAGAGAGAAACTGTGAACGAGTAGGCCTAGAGGCCAAAGTGGGGCGCGTTGGTGTAGGGGTATGTTCGGTGCCTTGCAGCCGGAGGGTTGCGGGTTCGAATCCACCTTCAAGCCGCCGCGTAGGGACCCTGGGCAAGTCCTTCACTCGCAATTGCTCATGCGCTTCGGCGTGAAACTCCGATTCAGTGTCCGCGCTGTAGTCGGGAGCGCCTCTGAGTAGAAATCTTGAAGGGGCGCTATAACAAGTGCTCATACATACATGTACAAAGACCTAAATGAAACAGCAAAATGCTTGCGCAACACAGTCGTAGAGAGATACGGCTTCTACTTCCTTCCACGACATAAACCAATGAATGGAGACACTGTTCTACTTCCTCTCACATAAACCCCGCTCCCTGTCGTTCGGCAAGCGATACTCACAACGATCAGTAGACATCTGTTCTCGCAGCACGCCCCGAAGAATCCGAGACCACCGATGACTGTCACGCAACATCCAAGGACGATCATGAAGACTCCGGCTGCTTTGATGATGTAGTGAGCATCTCCAAGGATCCGCAGATCACCACCGCTGTCCTTAACCGTCTGTGCTATCTTCTCAGGTGCTGCAACCATGGCGATTCCAAATGCCAACATCAGCAGCCCAAGCAACTGAAAAGACAATGACATCAGAGCAATGTAGCCGAAGCATTGTATTCTATAATTACATAAAAATTCTATCACGACCTCCTTAACACTCAGTTCTTGATATAACGAGTTTCTAGAGCAGTAAGATTTGGCCTAAATTAGATAAAATCAGCGCAAACTGAGCAATAATTGTAACTGGATGACGTTAGTTTTGCAGCTTTCAAACACCGTGGTTTCACTATGGAATATTTTCGGCAAGCTCTTTAAGACCATTCTGTTCGAGTTTAGTTTAGGTCGGTAGAACCTTTGATAGGAGTTTTCAAATGTCTCTAACCTAATTCAAATGAATTTGCATCTACAGTTACAAGGACACGCTAAATTGCATTATATTAGAATCTATCGCCGACAGTAGTTTCATAGCGATGCTTCGAGATTGTCCAATCTTCATACTAGGAAGCACTCTAAGTAAGTATGTAAGTAAGTATATTCTTAAGTAAGTAAGCACATTAAGTAAGTACATTCTCTAGCAAAAGTCATCTTTTGAGTTGAAGATTGATGAGCAGTGGAACTCTTTAGCATTCTTTAAAAATCGGCCACATCGCTTAGGGTGTTATTAAGATCTAGAGGATTTGCGTCAAATCAGCTGTAATGAGTACACTGTTTGTACATTGTCGGTTGGAAGATGAGGCGGCGAAGTAGAGGACTGACCACCCACCACCATATGCCAAGACAAAAATAAAGGTATTTACATACTTCACACCCATGGCTACTTGAACCTGCTCCACAGGCTAGTTTAAGGAACTGCCAGTAAGTAGCCTATCCAAGCGGCGAGCGCTTTCATAAAGATGTGGTTGATGAATTAGAAGCTAACCAAGAAGATGAAGTTGATGACGCAGAGGATGAATTTGGCGAAACTCTTGCAGCAATCGCCGACGTCACACATCTTGTCTGTTGTCTGTTTCGATCACCAGATGGCCTGCAACAGACACAAAACACGGCCTTCAAAATCCCATGCAATGATCTAACAGCCGAATGGTTGCATAAGGAAATCGATCGCTCGTTATGCGACTTTTGAAAATCAATGAGAGGTTAATTTGATGTAAATATAGGCCTACGCATATTGCCTATACAGAGACCGTATGGCCTAGACCCTCTGAACTGTTTTCGATGAATTGATCGGGTGAGATCCTTCACCACGGCTGCCCTTTTGAATGGGTGCCAAGCCATTGACAGTGTGATTCTCGTTAACGATAACGGTAACGAAAATATTCGTTAACGAAAATAAAATGATTTAATTAACTATAACAATAACTGTTACTAAAATAAATCTGAGAGGAGAATCACACTGGCCATTAAAGGTTCCCGTGTACGGATCATGCTCAGCGGTGTAAATCACGGAGGAGGGACAGAGGGACTGTCCCCCAAGTTTTGACTGAGGCCTATCTGTCCCCCAAAGATGCAAAAATCCACCCCCGAGAAAATCTTTCCCCCAAAAGTTATTTACAGATTTTCGCCTCTGATCATGCTAGCCCGAGATTCAGATCTCCCAAATAAGTGACTAATAATTATGGGTATGGGAAACAGAGGACTGGGGGTAGAGCATTTTTGCTACCCGTACCCGTAACACAGAACCGCTGCCCGTACCCGTACCCGACCCGTACTCAAAATTACTACCCGACACGTACCCGATCCGCGGGTACGGGTCGGGTACGGGTAAACCCGCGGGTACGGGTATACCCGCAGACCCCTAAATTGGGAACCTGTTTGGTCCCGCACAGAGGAGGTTCATGGGACTAGGCAACGTAGCTAACTGAATCAGCTGATGGAAGTGAATCCTGTTCTTGGTTGCGTTTTGTCGTCTTTATGCTTCAGCCACTAGAAGTATTCTAGATAATTTGAACGACATCTTATGGCTGCTGATGCAACCCTTACCTTATGTAGTCACTCTGTGATGTGACGCGCAAACGTCATGGGACATCACGGGAACGACCAAAACAACCTATTGTTTGCTGGCAGTCAACCGCAGCGTCTGTTGTGCCTTTTGTCTGTATTATGGTGGTATGACGGATGACGGGTCTTTAACGAGAGACAGACAGACATACGGACAGACAGACAGACAGAGACAGAGAGACGGACAAACACAGAGACAGAGACAGAGACAGAGATAGATACAGAGACAGAGACAGAGACAGAGATAGAGAGAGAGACAGACAGACAGACAGACATACAGACAGAGAGAGAAACATACATACATACAGACAGAGAAACATACATACATATACATACATACATACATACATACATACATACATACATACATACATACATACATACATACATACATACATACATACATACATACATACATACATGCATACATACATACATACATACATACATACATACATACATACATACATACATACAGACAGAGAGACAGAGAGACGTACACATACAGACATAGCGACATACAGAGACAGGCAGAGACCGAGAGACCAAACAACCGAGAGGAAGAGAGAGAGAGAGACTCCTACTAAAGACAACGAGTGCATAAAAATTAGCCACATCTCTAGAATTAGATGACCAAAAATTACCAAAATCCATTATTCAAAAGACGATCAATGCAATAAAAATTACAAAGTCTCTGCATATTTAAGACAACCAGTTGGTTTAAATTACCAAAATTCATTATTTATGCGACAACCAAATGGATTATAAAGTAACCAGGTCCTTTGAAATAGAAGACAGCCAGACATACATACATGGTTAATAGGAGGACCATGTGGCTAAACAAAGACCAAAGCATACCGTGGCTAAAGCGGAACGAATTTGTTCGAACTGTTCTGCGTGGTTCAGCAGATAATTAAGTCCACACCAAAAACGACTTTGTATCAGACGTAGTCACACCTTTGTGTACATGGTAATGCTGCTTCTGCTTATATTGTGTTATATTGTAAGGTATAATGCCTTACAAGGCAATATAAGACAGAGACAAGAGACTGAGACAGACAGACAGACAGACAGACAGACAGAGACAGACAGACAGACAGACAGACAGACAGACAGACAGACAGAGAGACAGACAGACAGACAGACAGACAGACAGACAGACAGACAGACAGACAGACAGATATACAGACAGACAGACAAGACAGACATGCAGCCTACAAACATTCATACATACATACAGACAGAGAGTCTCTTTCTTTAAAGACGATCAGCACTGGTTAAAAATGCACTCTCGTGCATTGGTCCGTCCCCTTGAAACAATCTTCCCTTTGACATGGTAGCTGTCCCTTTAAACTCTACTCGTAGTTACTTTTTCTAGTCATGTCAAAGCGTATCTATTCAGATTCCTTAGACATGCTGCTATGTTCGTAGTGCTTCTCAGGGCTTCCTAAATTACGATCTTTAGAGTCCAGACACATACATACATAGGCCTACACACAAGTGTAATTCGATAAATTATAATATATAATGTCCTCCTTTTTTTTATTCCGGAGGGTTTGTTGAAGCCGGGCAACAGGAACTTTAAGATTCTGATAACAGACTGGAAAGGACAAGGTTTTAGTTTATAGAGAAAGTCAGTCTCTCGGTAGAAGAGTTGAGAACATGAGCAGGTAGAGAGTTCCAGATGGAGGGCCCGGCAACTTGTGAATGAACACCGGCCAAAGACAAGAACTGTACCAGGAACAGCATGCTTTCCAGTAGATGCTGATCGAAGAGAGGATCGGCATTTGAGAGTTACAGGATGCTACTATGGAAGATAAGTAGGATGACAAAATTGCATGTGCCTTGTGCATGAGGGATGTCTGCTTGAACCAGGGCACGCTCAGAAACAGGAAGCCAGTGTAGCTAACATGGAGCATAGGTGTGATTGACCAAGATAGTCCTGTGGCTTGGTGTACTATTCAAGTTGGCAGAAGCAGTGCAGTCATCAAGATCATATATTATAGAGTTGTACTAATCGGGTCTCGTCCGTATAAGACCGTGTATTAGTGATGAATCCAAAGCTAACACCAAAGCGACAATAACAACACATAAACTAGGAAGTGAAGTGACGCTATTTGCAAATATAACTCGATTGTTTGAAGTTCAGCCAAGATGAAGACGACGGCAAACAATTCTTAACACTGCGCCAGAATTACTCTTCAAGTGCATTATTTTGTACTTTATGCAAACATTTATTCACGACAACGTAACATTGCCAGAACTGTAAGTAGGCCTGCATCCTTTTGTCAGACTAGGTAAACATGAAAGAATGGCGGGTACGACTGCCTAAGAGGTGACAATCTTAAGGCGTAAGCGGTTAAGATAAACTTTGTAAGCAATACCAGTGAGGTTCAGACAGAATAAATGAGGGTTGCTGGACTTGTTGTTTAGACTACTAAAGTAGTTAAAACAGACAGAGTTACAGGATAGACAAGTTTATCGTTGGATCCCAAATGACATTTACACAGAGCGTAACTTTTTAGCTTCTCTCATGTTATTGTGTTATTGTTGTCTTGCCTGAAGAATGTAGTGACAGTTTTGTTACAATTGTTTGTAGCTTTGATATAAAATTTTGTAGACCTACTCGTTTATGGTTTATTACTTTGTCTGGTTTTGTTATAGATTTCTACTACCTCGCTATAACTTTGCCATTGTTCTGCTGTTTTCTCAGCATAGTTTGGAGATCCAGCGGTTGGGTATTATACGTCTCGGACTCTCTGCCCTGTTGAAAAGTAAGCTTACGCTGCGTTCTTCAAGGTACATATCGGCTAAATCACAACTGTACAGATGGCGTTCAGGTGCGGAGAAGCGAAGTGCTATTCAGTTTTCTTACGAGCTGTTACTGAGATGTGCACTGATGATAATATCAATATTATTTGCATGATATGATTCATCAGCATTTAACGACAAGCTGCAATGGCTTCCCAGTCGCTTTAGTACACCATTGTCGTTAAAGAGACAAATCTCCGCCCACTGAGCAGCAGACGGCAAATAGGTAATCCAACCTGTTCAAGCGATATTCGTCATGGACTCCTTGCACCAAGGCTACTTTCACCGAGGACAGACAGCGCCGATTGTATCCATTCTCATTGTGTTATTGAGGATTCTGCGGGACTAGTACGGGTGCGGTAGAAGTACTTAGCTTGGATAGGGGTTCAGTAACTGGTTTGTCCACGGGCGATTAAGTGGCCACGGTCTCTCGTCGGAAGTAACAATCCAGTTGCCATTGATAGTAGATTTATATTGCGCCTCTTAAGACAGATTCGTCAAGATACAGTCTGACTAATGTGCAGAACATGGTGAGTAAGGAAGTTTGGGTCTGATCTGGGACAGCAATCGCCTATAAAAGCCTCTGGTGTTCAGACGATCACGATGCCACGTGGTCCATCTGTTGAGGACAGGTGTAACAATGGACCAATGGTAGAAGGCACTTCAAGGCAGAGAGTCCTTTCCAGTTGATGTAAGTTCCAGTGGCGAGAAACTAAATAACGGAGCTTGCTCACATAGCGTTTTTGGTAACATCAATACAATAAAAAATATCATTTGCCCGCTAAATTTTAATAGTGATTCATCATCGTCGTCGTCGTCGTCGTCGTCGTCGTCGTCGTCGTCATCATCACCATCATCATCATCATCATCAGTTTCATTTTGCGACGATCGGTGCATCTAAATGATCGCCATTCTCCGTATACAAGCAGGAGTAAGTGTATTATAGGACACGTTTGTAGTCTACACGTGTGAACAGACATTATCAGAAAAATGTCTTCAGATAGCTGGAATTAAATTTAAATTTGTACATGTGTAAGATATTATATTCTATATCGTATTTATATCAAGTGATTATTTGCATATATGGTGATTACATGCACAATAGTATGGCCTCTGTGTATAATGTTACAGGCAGGTCGAGTTTCAAATTAGTTGAACCTACTAACTCTCTCTCCTCTCACTCTCTCACTCTCTCTGTCTTTCTCTTTATACCCGTAGGGGCCTATCTCTCTATCTCTACTATCTCCCACTCTCTCTTTCTCTGTCTGTCTTGTCTGTCTGTCTCTGTCTCTCTTTCTCGCTTTCTCTCTCACTCTCTCATGCTCTCCTTAATCTTTCACCAGCCACTTCAACGCCCTATGGGCTACGTTTCAAGATCAAATATTCGGGTTCCAAAGATGCGCTAAGCTTGCGCAACTTGAAGGGTTTGCCTCAGGGCAAGGGAATGAAATTCGTTTAATATTGTTCAATATCGGAATGCCGTGACTCTCCCTGTGTGCACGAATACCTCGCCACGCCACTGGATATTATGTATAATTTTATCCACCCTAGGATTGTACTTGGCTAAGGTTGACTCGCACAACTTTCAAACACTTCCGGGACCACTGATGTATGTGTGTCTGTCTGTATGTATGTATGTATGCTTGCATGTCTATCTGTCTGTTGCCTGTCTGTATGTATGCATGCCAATCTATCACAAAATCGAAATTTATATAGCACCACTTCAGTTCTGTACTCAGAGGCGCTTCAGGTCCAGGTTAGGCGGAAGTGGTCCACATAGGTCGATCACGGCCGTTGTTAATACGTCGAAAGGCAAATACACATACGTATGTATGCTGCTGTAGTATCATGTACGTAGGCTACATGATATAGCATGCATGCATCTATAAGAAGCCGTATGGTGTTGCCCCAGGGTTCTGTCCTGGGCCAGCTGCTTTACCTTCTTTATACTGCTGATGTCTGCTCCTTGTTGACGTCTCAGGGGCTTCTACACCAACTATTTGCCGATGATGTGCAAGCCTACATCCACACCCATTCAGCTGATGCGGTGGCTACTGTGAATCAGATGTGTCTGACTATGGATGTCATCTCTCTTCTTGGATGGCCTCCAATCGGCTGCTCTTAAATCCCTCTCCGTATACAAGCTCATAAATGTATTATAGACCGTAACAACTGCAGGGTATCGACTTTCCTCAACTTACCCTGCTCTTTCCTCACATAGCCTTTTCCCTCACAGTTCGTGATCTGGGACTTTCTCTTGACTCGTAGCTTACTTTGTCTCAACATGTGAACTCAATTGCACGGAGTTGTTATTATCAGACTTCGTCAGCTTCGAGTGGACTCTCGCTCTCTCTCTCATGATGCAGTTGTGGTCCTTGTTCATGCCTTTGTTACTAGTCGAATTGACCACTGTTCCTCACTACTTGCTGGCCTTCCTTGGTGTTTTGGGGCGACTAGATCGAGTTCTACGCTCGGCTGCACTTATTGGACGGCTTCCTAAGTACTCTCCTGTCTCTGCATGCATGCGTGATGTGTTGAGTGGCTGCCTGTTGTCTCAGCGTATCTCATATCGCATTGCTGCTCTTGTTTCTCGTTGTGTTCACTGGCTGCGCTCCATCTTACTTGCAATACAATGATCTTTGCCGCCCAGTGTCTGATGTTCCAGCGCGTCTATCTGTCTTCATGTCTACGACGAGGGGTGAGTTCCTTGTTCCACGGACTCGCTTAGCTATAGGCAGCGCAGTTCTTTTCGGTACTCAGAGGGCGCTTCAGGTCTAGAATGACCTACCACTTAGGCTCCGTTTTTACGTTGTTAGCCATCGAAA
>JACEVL010000024.1:3358951-3413951 GCA_020284085.1 Aporrectodea caliginosa
ACTATAGAAATGTCGAGATTACGATTACGATACGGACGGTCCCTGTCTCGATTTGGTCATCACACAAGAATGTGATTGCATCTGATAACGATTTTTGCAACTGTCGTATTGTATTGTATTGTATTTACACTTGTTATAGCGCCCCTACCAGATTGCCCTCAGAGCGCTCCGTCGTATGTCGTATGAACATAATCATTGACCAGAGAAATAGAAATATTGTACGATAATTATCTATACCTGCCACTGTATAATTTACATATCTATATATATAATCCAAAGTCTCTGTTTTTTCTGTCCTTCCGTATGTTTGTCCGTCTCTCGCTAAAGGCTCCGAAACGGAACGGTTTAGCGATTTGAAAAAATTTACAAAACATTATTACGCAACGTCTAGGTCAACGCGACTATTTTCAGTTCGCAATTTTATTTAAACGCCGATATATGGCCATTTTAAATTTCCAACTTTTCGACGAGGCTATATCTCAATACCGGTCTCTTACACCATGGCCATGATAGTAAGGCCATTTGTTCACGTCACGCATGCTAATTAATATATGCAATCTTACGTCACACGTAGCATATAGGTCAACGCTCTGATTCGCAACCAATCACGTTGACCGTTGATTTAACATCAGAAGTGGGGACCACGGGAGAATTTCTAGGTCATCGGACTATCAAAGATTCGCCAATGCAACACTTTAGCGATACGAAATTTTTAACGAACGTTTTCATTTGAATTTCTATAGATCTCAACCCAACTATATATCAACTCAAAATTTACTTTAAATTCCGATATTTGGACATTTTAAGTTTCAATGTGGTCATAGTTTCAATGCCATCAAATGCATGGGAGTATATATTACATAGAGTTGCAATTAAACAAATTTCAAGCCAGCGCGTAAATTCGCCAGAGGGACACACGAAAAATTTTCACATCGTTAAATTCAAATTCACAGGCGTTGACGAAGATGTCGTTAAATTCAAATACACGGGCGCTGAGGAAAACCCGGGCGAACGCCGGGTAAAAACTGCTAGTCTTATATAGATCTCTGTCTAATGTATTTATGTATAACATTGTATATATATAATTATGTGTATATATAATTATGCATTCATGAGTGCAAATCCTATATTATTATACAAGCTCATTGGTTTGTCATCTAACACCTTCGATTAGGCAAACCAGCGTATAATTATTCATGTCAGGCCTATACATATTCATAGAATGCACATTCATATAATCTATAGTAATATTTTTATGTAGGCCTGTACGTTAATTGCTAATTGCGTTTACTTGCCAACAGAGGGCGTTCTGCAGCCGGGTCTGTGTATGATGTATCCATGGCTGCAGTGGCAACCTGTAGCGATAAACAGGAAGCCAATAATGACTAACGCCTTCTGTTGACGTTGAGAACAGTGGACAGCCGCGTGTCTACCGTTTACATCAACAGAACCATCGTCACCAACGCCACCAATCCAATCAACACTATTGTGGAAAGGTCATGATCCGCCTATAAGGACTAAACGACAGAGGCCTATATACGCCGCCCAGTTCCCAGGCAAATGCTAGCTTCCGGTTTCATAACCTTACTTCCGGATTCTTTGACCTGTTGAATACGAAATTCTGTCGGTCATTTTAATCTACCTCTTGTCTGGTTTTACTCAGTCTACGAGGCATAAAATCTGATTAGTTTTGTAAACGCAGGCAATGATGACGACTGTGCCATGGAACTTGGAAGCCTGCAGTAATGCGGATAGCTACATGGAACGTGGAACATTCGATAGCCTGGGCAGAAAACGTGTAAGCGATAACCAGCCAAGGTCGTACATTCAGTAATCGTAATCTCCAAACTTCTAAAGCGCCACTCGAAAGCAAAAGCGCAGGGCACCAGCTTATTCAGCGAGCGCTTTCACACTCCAGCTGCGGCTCATGCTCGGCTAGTATAATGAAGCTCAGTTCGGTCAAAGTTCGCTCGCAGAGTCTTAATTAACTGAAGCTACGCAAGTACTTTCAAAACGTACACTTGCTGTGTAGCCTTTACTTAGCATTTGTGCCGACAGTTGACAGTGTAAGGCGTCATAAAAGTAGCTTCTGCTACTGACAATGCTGCAGCAATTATCGTAATGACAACTGCAAGCCATGCGCCGAACCGCAGTCTAAAGTCGAGTCTTTTAACCGAGAATCCGGACTTTCAAATACGGTGCCTCGTACAGTGTTCAGTGATCCCTTCACAGTGTACTCTAAACTAGTGCCTTAGTTGTAAAAAGAGAGCCGCGGTCTAAACTTTTTCAGGTTGTGAAAGCTACACAAACACAGGTCAAAATTTAGGGTTGTTAATATGTTGCACACAAAACAACCAACTACTTATAAGATATTTTACTTTCCTGGTCCATCAGCGTCTTTTCAGTTAGCCTACTTATCTGAGGGTCTTAGAAGAAGAATTAGGGGTTTCAACTCCCCTACCAATCCATCCGACAGCTAAACCACTGCTCTAAAAACAGAAATATAGTTCTTTCAGTCTATTTATGGTTTATTGGGTTTTGCGTTTCCCGACTTCAACATCAAGGCCAACTTCTTAGGCCTAACTGTTTGAAGGGAGAATTATCAGAATTAACGTGTATTGTACTGCGCCTCTGAATTGTTGTAGCAAGACAATAATAGTAATCAAAGTTCAGTTCTGTTATGCTGTTATTTAATGCTATTCAGGACTAACTCAACTAAACTGCCCTTGGTGAACTAGCTGTCTCGGTTGCTAGACCTAATTTTTGGAAAATTCGCTCCCTATTTATGTCCGCTCTGCTCAGTCGCTTGTGTCATTTCTTTATCAACTTAAGACCTCAATCAAATTGCTTATCGACCATATATGCTGTCTTAAGGACTGATCTTCTGAATACTGACCTGATTACGGCTTGGTTTTGTTGTGCCATCGGTTGATGCTTTGGACACCGGCAAAGTAGAAGTTACTAATTACAATTACAATTACAAATGTGTAGCCTGGTTTTTGGTTTTCTTGATCTCTCGGATGTCGATCAGACTATCCAAAGGATTGCAAAGGTGGTCTAGTAAAATGGTTTGGAAAAAACTCACAGTCCATTGAAGAAGTCATTTGACAAAATCCGATCGGTCAGAAAACGAAGAGGTGAGACTTCAGCTTTGAGCGGTAAAGACCAGTAGTGTAGTCCTAAAAAATGAAGTGGGGGAACGCCTGCATATTGAAGTAAGCAAAAAGTGCAATCTTGCAAGAATTTTGCATAGTGTGAGAAAAAAGTGGGGGAACGGACTGTTCTCCCCACGTTTCCCCCACTACACCACTGGGTAAAGGCCGAGGGTGATGGATAGAGGAGCCAGAGGCAGATGGTTGGCAATGATGGCGGAGGAACCGAAAAGTGCGAAAGATCAGGAGGCAGATCGTTCCAGGGACGTGGTGCGATGTTGCATGTGGCTTGGTTGGAAAACTTGAGATGAGTAGTGACCGGGGGTCAAGTAAGACTTAGACAGGAGCATGCTCGGGCAGAGCAGGTTGGTGAAGAGTTCGCGAAGATATTTGGGCTGGGATTTTAATTGTAGGGAGTTGTAGGTTAGAGAGAGGACTCTGAAGTGAATTAGCTCTGGGATTTCTAGCCAATGGAGTGATTTGAGGATGGGAGTGATTATCACTGACATGATGATGAAAATCTTTTACCTTAGTTTTCCATCTGCGGTGTTTCGACAGTAATAATCCTGTGAGCTACATACAATCAAATTTACTCTGCTTCTTCCATCGTCATCGTTCACAGCCTATGCCCTTTGAACCCAACGCTCTGCACAACCTCTCCTCTGTGCTATCTCTGATGTTGTATTGTATGTCGCGTTTAAAGAATGAGTTGCTTTCTCTGTCAGCATCGAAGCCGAGACCCTCGAAGCCTCGAGTCATAAGCAGTAGCGTCACTAGAGTTGATGTCAACCAGTGCGGTAACTCATGGTGTCACCCCCCCCCATGGACCTCCTGCCTTACTAGATAATACAGAATCCTTAGTAATGTTTTTGTACTGGTGTTACTCGTAAAGTGACTGGAGTGCATTATGAGGTTAAAAATGTAAATTGACGAAGAGATTCAGCTTTAGGTAAATTGATACAGTACATGTAGGCTGTGCTTACGAAAAATGTTCTTTGTTGTAATATGTTATTGTTAATTTAAAAATGATAAATGATTTCTGCTGACACGCTGCCAATTTTTTAGACAGTGATTTTATCATTTTGGTGTCACCCTCTCTGCAAGTGTCACGCGGTGCAGCTCGCACCCCTCGCACCCCAGTGACGCCACTCTTCATAAGGTAGGTATCGTCTGCACTTTCTAAAAATTCTACCCCTATCTACTCTGTACAATATCGGACTGTTCATGTCTCGTTTAAAAATGAACTTCATACCTGGATACAAGCATTCTAAACGTGGCCCAGCAACTGTGACCAGTTAACTACTCCCAGGCAACTTTCTATTTCAGTTGACTATTCCCAGTTAACTTACTAATTGTTACATTCAGAACCTCATCGGTCATCTTTCCGAAACAACACTGGCTATCTTTAACAGCTTTCTTATATTCTCAAGCAGTATCCTCACCAATCACTCACTTCTGTAATCATAGCCACCAAATATCTAAGGGGCACCTTGAAAGCCTAGCGCAAGACAACAAGCATATTCACGAGTAATGCGTCGTGTTAGATGGGCGAGTTGTGATCCACAGGTGTTTAATTTAACACACACCTTCTTGCATTTGGATATATAATCCAAGACAAAAGAAAAGCAATGGCTATGGTTACAAAAAGGAGAAGAGTTGAAATAGAAGACACTATAGAAAAGAACAGAAGATAAAATTGGGGCCTGCATGTACTAGAATTGAATACAACAGATCGATAATTTATACGCCTACTATTGTTTTTTAGACCAAGTCAGGCCAAACTCGCTGATAAACTCGCGAACGACGACATTAAAAGAAAGTACGTATGACCAAAGATAACGAACATCTTTCTACTTATTTACATTTTATCTCACCGATGTAGACTTCACAACAGTCGAATAATATGTAACAACATAAAAGTCAATTGGTCTCAACTCTTATCTTTGTCTAGATCTCTCAGGGCTAAAGCATCTTTCGCTTTGTCCTTCATAACGTAGATCCAACAAGTCGACAGTTTACTTTCAACTCCTGCGATTAGCTTAGAATACAACACGGCTATATTCAAATTGAACCACATTGTAAAAACCTGTAAATATCCTGTGCCTACCTTCATCCTTCAATTATACTAGTCTCTGATGATATTTAATGAACAAAAGATCTAGCCTACCACAATCCATTATTCTTACGAGAATTTATAAAAGCAACTATTTACAAAAACTGAATATCGCGAACGAAGAATAACATTTGCCGAACAAAGGGCTTGAACTTCAAAGCAGATAAATAATAAATTCTAAATCAAATTAGACAATTTTCATCCAAATTGTAAAAGACAAATTCCATCAAAATTGAAAAACAGAAATTACAAAGTTTAAATTTGACAAATGTAGTAGACCTAATTGAAAAATAAGGGCCATTCATAATTCAGATCAATTCATAAACTCTACCAATTTTTAAAAAGAAAGAAAAACAAGATTTGTCGATCTTGCGAGTATTCTATACAACATTTTTCAGATCTGTCCTTCCAGGCAACAAACACTCAACCGTAATGAACCCAGTTACTGACCGCACCTGGGTCGTTTAAGGTCGAATGTCTTAGAAAAACATTAAAAAGATAAAGAACATGTTCAAAAATAAATCTCTAAAACATAAATAGTGCAAGAAACGATAATAAATGCAAATTAACTGGAATCATCTCTCATCCAATTCAGATTTAAATCAAGCTTGAAAACAGGATGCTCGCATTAAGTGAGCATAGGTTCAAGTGGAAATCATCCAAACAAGTCGAACGAATTTTTTAACATTCAACTTTTCCTCAAGCGAAAAATTGAGTGGGTTTCTAAATGGAGAACAATAAATTCTGGTTTCCATTCCCAAGTCTTACTAAAATACCATTTCAAAATATCAACTGAGCATTGCCCCACTTTGCGAATTTAGTACCAGGTCTCGCATGTCATAAAACTGTAATGCAAACCTTTTTCTACCCTTACAACAACATGAAACTCAATCTTCGCAATACCAATTTAAAAAAACAAGTCGACCATTACAAGTCGACCATTGTCAGAAGCTAATTTTAAAAACCAGTTCCACAATTTTGCCCATAGCCAATTTAAAAAAACCCATTGCCAGTAGCCAAATTAAAAAAATCTACCATTGCCAAAAGCCAATTTAAAAGAATTTAACAGTATACTATTGCAAATAGCCAATTGAAAAAAACCCAGTCTACCATTGCCAAAAGCCAATATAAAAAAGCCAGCCTACTATTGCCAATAGCCAAACGCAATTTACTTTTGGCTACGTATCGAATGTGAACGAGAGATTCTTCCAGTTACAGCAAAGCAATTAACACATAGTCAGATCTCTCAAATTAGATATACACACGAACAACGTCCAGATCATTGTTATGTTTTTTTCTCTTCGCCAATCTTCTGGCAAGTTCGTCAGCCTGCCAGGAGTTGTTCTATTGTAGGTTCTACGCAAGCTTAGCTAAGTGGTTTCAAAGTCAAACAGGTGGATGAGGTGGTGGTGGTGGTGGTGGTAGTTATGGTCAGGATTTAGGGCTTATACAGTTAGCGACTTGCTCCTCTGAATGGCGCAGCAGAGGATGATTCCAAGTATGATGATGATAATCTACAAATGTAACAAGAACTCTTAACCCTTTAAAACTGCAATCCTTTACACCAAAAGATGCCTCACCAAAACTGACCCGGGTTCAACCAGTTCAAAAGTTCAAAAATAGAAGCGACCTAGCGACACCTACTGCCCTAAAAGCATCCTGACTTCAATACTGGAATTATAAATATTTGCTAAATAAATTAGAACATGCATAAATTATGAAAATAATCAGACTACAGACTGAAATAAGCGTTCATGTGGATTGTCCCGCCACCGCAAAAACATAAAGAGGTAATGAAGGAGGGAGGGAGGGAAGCATGCAGAGAAAGGCAGCGACGCATAGAGGGAGTGAGACAGAGGAGGAGGAGGAGCTTAGATGGCGGCGGACTTCTGGTATTTGCGCAGCAGGCAGAACAGACAGATTCCAACGACGATGATGATTATCTGCAAGGAAAACAAAATCCTCTTTTAGGAAGAAGACCCAAGGACCGGAACGTTTCACCAATTCTACCCCAGCACCACAATCCTTGGCTCCACATTGGGCTCTCGACTGCTGCTCGGTAGGTGACCATAAGGAGTCACTGCAAGACTAAGCAGAGCAGCTTTTTGGGTAGCTAATGAGATGTTGCGTTCAAAGTAATATGAATCGTAAGGTTGTCTTCAGATTCCTACAGCGCCCAAAGAAAACAAAGTCGTCGCGGGAATCAGCTTGTTGAGAGGCGCTCCCTTGGAACAAATTGACAAGATCGGTATGGTCATGTTCGTTCTCTGATGGAGGACAAAGGGTCAGGCAGGTAGTCAGAGAGCTGCAGTGGGTGTTGCAGAATTGGAATATGAATTATGCCTATAAATGGAGCGTGCGAAAGAAGCAGAGGAGGAGTATGATGAACACCAGCTGCCATAGCCATCTTTCATTGGTGTCTTTTGGAACTATGCACATCAGCAGACAACTCATTCTTCCAAGATTGCTTTATTACGAGGTCATATTAGGTCAAGGCTACTCGTTCCATTTTCTATAGCAACTTTTTTTTATCTTCTGATGATCAACAATCGGTTTACAAGGTCGGTAATCGTGCGAGTTAAGGCTGAAATAATTAATCAAAGTTATCCACTTTTTGAGCCGCAGTGCTTTGATCTATCAATTACCAGCTGTTACTTTGCAATGGTGGTGGAGATAAAGGCTGGAGAAAGAAAAGACAAGGGATTTTGCACTTCAACCAGAGGTAGTAGTAGGAAGTAGCAGGCAGCGGTAGAGATACAGACCTGCACTGGACGCGGTTGGCTGCTTTGATCCGGAGTGTAGTTCGAGCAAACCCCTTAGAAACGCTGAGCAAGTCTTTTTTACGCTCAACAGACTAAGCACTATCGAGTCTCATTGGTACAGGCTTTGAGATAATAATGCCATTCTACATGTGGACATGTACAAGCGCCTTCCTTGCCTTGCCGTAACTTTCCTCACCTTACGTTACACTCACGAAGTAACGTTTAAAACTCAATGTTACCTCAAATCCAACGATGGCAGCTGCAATGCCGATGGCAATTCTGGACGCCTGCTTGATCATGCCATCGATGCTGTTGTAACAGTTCTGTTAACACGAAAAATGCATCAGTTATACATACATGTCAGAATAATTCCAATCTGTTTCGCTGTGTGTTAAAAATTTCTAAGGTGTCACGTGAATTGAAGTAGGCAAAATCAGCGCAAGATTAATTATTACGCTGCCATTTATCGTAATCGTAATCTCGAGATTTCTACAGGGCCGAGAGGTATCTCAGTAGCGGATATCTGATCATTCACAGGCGCTCAGTCAAAACAAAACTGGTAGACAACTCATGTTCAATTCCAGATCCAGGAACAAGGTTGAAGAATCTGGGTACTCAGACGGCTACGGTGGATGGTACGTAGAATTGCAGCAGATAGAGAGAGGGAAGAGTGAGACAGACAGAGCGAGAGAGACAGAGACAGACAGAGAGACAGACAGAGAGACAGACAGAGACAGACGGCAGACAGATGGAGACACAGAAACAGATGGAGACGGAGACAGATGGAGACACATAGACAGAGACAGAAAGACAGAGAGACAGAGACAGAGATACAGAGATAGAGACAGACAGAGACAAAGACATAGATAGAGACAGAGATAGAGCACTATGTAGGATGTGATTTGTAGACGTTTTCAGTTTGGAATGAAAGACCTGATAGCAAATGTTGGTGTGATGGGTGAAATAGCTCTGTGTTACTTACTTGGGTGTTGACAGCATTAGGATCAGTTCCTCGAAGACATCCATCGAGGTTGACGAAATCGTTTTGGCTTTTGATGCCCTCGGGAAATTTGATGCCATCGTCCAGCTTACAGCAAGATATGGGTACAACGGCTGTAATGTAACCGGTCTGTGAAACCTGGACTGTCCGATTCTGTGCAGATAACGCTGAATAGTCGCTGCTATTGTACACTCCACAGCATTTTGCCTAAACAATGAAAGAAAATGAGTTTGTATTACGACACTATCTCACGCTACCTGTGGTACAGTCACTGGAGGAAAATGAAAAAATTCACATAGCCTACACTGCAATGTAAATGAAAATGTAATCGTAATTTTAACCGAACATTTATATAGCGCCACTCAGTGATCCAGAGGCTCTCCCGACCCAAGCCACTAAATAGTATCACTAACGAATAAAAATAATGGACTTCAGGCGTTTCCGGAACAGAAGAAGAGAAAGGCTGAGGAGCTCAATCCGCAGTTCCTGAATGCAGGAGATGGTGTAATGTAGGCCTATATCTTTCAGGTCAACCAATTTGCATCTACCGCTCGATTCATAACTTTGAAGTATGATATCATGTTAGCATTCAGCGAAGTAATTAATTTTCGTCAACTGACTTTACTGGTTGCAATCGATTGCAATTGACTTAATGATCGTAACTGACTGATTGATTGCAGAAGTAGAAAATTTTCTTAATAGCACAATTGCGACATAGCAGCAATGGGCTGACATTAATTGGTATACATTATTTCAGTAGCACCCATTTATTCAAGTGAGATTATATAATTTTTTATTTAAAATATAACTACTCGTTGCAACATAATCAGTAATTTACTCACCCCCAACTGAGTCGCTGCCCAACTGTATCCGAAAGGGTAGTCCGATCCAAAGGTGACGTTTGGGTAGACTCTGACATCTGCAATTATTACGAAAAAATTCATTGTCCGCCATATACGCATTTCGTATTGCAAATCTC
Organism: Aporrectodea caliginosa; assembly: GCA_020284085.1. Taxonomy (NCBI): domain Eukaryota; kingdom Metazoa; phylum Annelida; class Clitellata; order Crassiclitellata; family Lumbricidae; genus Aporrectodea; species Aporrectodea caliginosa. The sequence continues at coordinate 3,368,958 of JACEVL010000024.1, forward strand.
ACATTTTATAGCATTCGTCAGAGGTTATTTGAACCTATGATTGCCTCAACAATATTGATGTCTAATACCATCTAAAGCAAGGGTGTCAAAAAGCAGGCCCACGGGTCATTTCTGGCCCGCCGATGTTACTCTAGAACGCAGAGCCTCGTCTTAAAGATTACACAATTTTGAGAATAGAAGTTCAAATAAAGATTTATAATCCTAATTTGACTGCTCAAATGCACAATTTAAGGTTTTGTTTTATTTCTGGGGACGGACTGTACTGACCAAGCCCGTCCCAGACCCCTATCCCGTGTTGTTCAGTCGCTGTCGGGACTCTGGCCCACCTCTTGCTGGTAAATATTGCAACTGGCCCGCCATTAAAGAGTTTTGACACCTCTGATCTTAAGGCTATATATAGTGTCTAAACATGAAGAACTTCTGATTTCTGTCAACCATAGAACTTCGACCGGGCTGCTTCAGTTATTACGATTCTGACCATGGGCTCACTTGACCATGGGCTCACTTGACCATGGGCTCACTTGACCATGGGCTCACTTGACCATGGGCTCACTTGACCATGGGCTCACTTGACCATGGGCTCACTTGACCATGGGCTCACTTGACCATGGGCTCACTTGACCATGGCTTCAGTTGAAGCGACATCGATTGATACCTTGTGCTATATGATTACGGTGCTGTAGAGTTATTGGATTAGATTATATTAGATTAGATTAGATTATATTAGATTAGATTAGATTAGTTCGTAGATCTGTATCTAATTTCTATCTCGAGTGTCAGCAGTTAGCAAGTAGGTTCTGCCATTGTGCTTCAACTAACCTTGGTTGAAATCCTTAATTAGAGTCTTTTTCATCTCCTCCTGAATGTAACTCCTCAACTGTAAGCAAATGTACACAATTGTCCATCAATTAAACACACTTAGTTTTATTAGATATGTGTTCAATACATTACAGTCCTAGTGCAATAGTGCCCTTCTTGCAAGTTCAAAAGCGTACAGTGGAGCGATGGTGTAGTGGCGTGATGGTGTAGTGTAGTGGAGTGGTGGTCTATTGGGGTGACGGTGTATTGGAGCTACAGTGTAGTGGAGTGTTGGAGTAGATACCGGTAGCTTGAGAATATAAAAACGAAATTTTTTACAATGTATGTGAGACCAACATCTGAAGGCACTGAAGCCGATTTGACTTTGGCCGATTAGTAGTTTAGCGTTGTCAAAGCGCGATAATTTCTTCGCCTTAATTGCGATTTAAATATAATTAATGATATTGGAGAATAATGTAAACTTACGTTTTCTGGATAGCAAGCGGCAAAGATGATAAGAGCGACCTCAGCGAGAAGAACGATAACGACAACAATCAGATACTGAAAAAAAATAGAAACATTATGAAAATGTGGCGCAATGAATTGAAAAAGTGCTTCCAATGTAAGGGAAATACCTATCGACAGGAAAGAGATGTATTGGAAATATGCATTTTCAGTGGGAAATTGCCATGACCAGTGAGGTGTAAGACTTGTGGACCGATTAGTAGGATCGAAATGTATGGTGGTATGTGTCTTAGGTGGAAGATCGTGTTGACCAGCGCAGAGAAAGACCAACGGCAACGGGAGAAACGTTTGGTTAAAGTGTATCTTCAGGTCTGAAGGTCGTCTGAACATGCAGAGAGAAAATAAAAGAACGATATGTACGATCTAATGTGTCTCGATGTAATATAGCCTGAAACAGTAAAGAAAAGACCCAAGGAAAGAAAGAACTATACGTGGAAGCGCATGTATCCTCGATGGCAGATATCTAATTGGTAGAATGGAAACATTATTATATTATTATTATTAATTAAATTTGTAACGCGCGCACGGTCACACCGAATATGTGAATCTGAGGCTCGGATAGGAGAAGATGCAGTTAGATATCCAAGTGCTTGAAAACCAAGTTTTGAGCAACTTTTGAGGAAAGGAAGTGAATTTGAGCTTCAAAGACATGTTCCTTCAAACCTAAAACTGGAGGAAATTATCTACGTGTCATTACCCAATGGAAACAACGTTCCACTTCCTCCTAAAAAACGTAACCTGTTCAACAAAGAAAGCTCACCAGAATCAGAAGCACTCTGTTCTCGCAGCACGCCCCGAAGAATCCAAAGGCACCGATGACTGCCACGACGCCTCCAAGAACGATCATGAAGATGCCTGCTGCCTTGATGATGTAGTTGGCATTGCCCAGGATGGATAGATCGGCTCCTGTCTCTTTCACCGATGCTGCCACTTTGTCTGGTGCGGCAACCATGGCAATTCCAAACGCCAACATCAACAACCCAAGCAACTGAAAAGAGACAATGACAGCCTATTGTTAAGGTTTAATTGTAATTGTGATTAGTAACTTCTATTGCGCCGGTGTCTAGTGCACAAAGCATCAACCGATGGCACACCAAAATCAAGCGGTAATCAGGTTATTATCCAGGAATATCGGTGAATAAGCTGGTCTCCCTGACGTGGGCGCTGAGAAGTTTTCGAAGATTTACATTACAAGCGATCAGTCAATAATTCTAGTTCTAAATGTAATTTAACATCACATATGCTAGCGCACACTAGTTTTGCTCTCTTCTCTGGAGCTACATAAACGTCCAATTACAATTACAATTACAATGTAAGCAAACGTAACCGATGCTATTGTTTTGGTCATTTCTGTGCATTAGATTGCATTCCTAATACAATACATGCATCAGCGCTATTCACAAACTTATATCGTAGTCGATTACAGCTTCTGATGTTATTAAGACCTCACTACGTTGTCTACGTATGGACGAGGTTCAGTGAGTAAGAGGCTCTCACCAAAAAGAAGAGGTTGATGACGACGAGGAGGAACTTCGAAAACCTCTTGCAGCAATCGTCCGAGTCACACATCTTGTCGGTTGTCTTTCTCGATCACCAGATGGCCTGCAACAGGCACAACAAAGTTCCTAAATCACTGTTCTATTGTATCATCAGGTCGGAAGCACCTCTGATAATTAAGTCTTTTTTAAGAGGCGCCATATAAATGAACTCTTGAAATACAATTACAAATAGTTTACCAGTAACGTAAGGGCGTTTACTATGCAGTAGAGGACATTAAAGGAAAAGGTAAAGGAAAAGGTAGTCCATTGACAGTCGCACCGCGTTGCTGTATAGGGCCTATAATCTATTCTAGCAGGACCCTACGAGTCATCAGGCTTTCAGTGCGTCCGTCAGTACACGGTAGGCTGAACCGTGTGGGGTCTGGCTTGACTAGGAAGCGTTTGTGGAGGCGTTCGATGTATAGAGTTTAGGTTTGCGTGACGCCCATGATCTTGAACGCGTCATTTGTACGTGGCCCAAAGAAATACGCTTCACCCTTCCTTAGTAGCATTCAATACTATTCAGCCAGGCCATTTTTCTCTGGACTTACCTAAAACTAGTTCTTAATGGACGATCTTTTTCAATTGCTGGACCTAAATTTTGGAACTCTTTCTTCTGAATCTGTACTTTGGTTTTGGTGTGCCATCGGTTGATGCCTTGGGCATTAGACACCGGCATTTTAGAAGTTAATAATTACAATACAATTAGGCCTACATTAATTGTTTAATGGCCAGCTGTAGGCCTACACGCGCCAGTCCCGTTGAGGTCGTCTTACATTCTTCCAATTGTGAGTGATACTTGATAAAACTTTCTGGTTATTATTGGGTTGGATGGAATCGTTTGAAAGGTGTCTAAGAAGATATCGATCTAAAACTACGTTTCTGAAGTAATTTTACTACAGAGAATAAATCAGAAATAGTTGTTTTCAATGTTTAAATACGAATTGACGTCGAACGTAAATTACCGTAAAGAATAGCCTAAGCCAAATCAACGAAATCTGTTGAATTTGAAAGCATCGAGAGAAGCGTTTCAAATAATATTCAAGTTAACGTCCACGCAACAAACGTCAGATTTGTTTGCTTATTGAACAGATCTCTCACCAGACACCAGATGGCCACGCCTCTGATGTGTATATATATATATATATATTTATATATATAATGTATATATATATATTGTATATACATGTACATAATATTTAAAAAAGAGGTCAGAGCCTATCCTTGACAATAGTCAATGATTATATTTACCACAATAGTTAGTGACCTAGTTAAGTGTTGTTAGTTAAGCCAGTTATTCAGAATGCCTGTGATGTCATACTGATAATAAGTTCCCTCAAACGTACATTAATATTAATTTCCAAACTTATGATTGTTGATTATGTTTATTCTACTTGTCTATTCTTGGAAACAATATTGATTGATTCTATTATGATAATGCCTGTATACGCTTTCAGAAGCCGTGATTAGGCTACTGATAATAGCACATTAATATTAATACTCTATTCTATTCTATTCTATTCTATTCTGTTCTACTCTATAACTGCCCTTGTCACACCTTACTTTCTTGAATCGTTGTGAAATCGTGTGACGTGCGGACGTCAAAAGACACTTAACGACACACACGCACATTGTGTGCTGTGAAATATAACTACTAAATGGGGGTCGATGGTAGTGTATCGGCAACACCTATAAAAACACGACTGACAAGTCTTTAGTAAGACAACCCTCAGCGCTCAATGCTCGTGCTCTGACAGCGCCAGTCCCAAGCCCGGAGAGCGGAGGAGGGCGACCTAATCATCTTTCTTATGACAGTGTCGTGAAAAGAAGGGGGCGTTTGGTAAAAATGGTTGAGTCTCTGGAGTTTGAAGAGGGTTATTTTTGTTAATGAAGAATGTTGCACTTCGAGTGCAGGCCTTGCCAAAGCGGATTGCACTGGTTCGAACGACATTAGATGCATAGTTCATCAGACCACGAACTATTCACAGGCATTGACACTTGTCAGCTAGACCAGTGGCTCCCACCTTCTCAGATCAAGGCTCTCTTACTAAGATTCAGTCATTTATTTTTCTTCCTATTCTTCCTATTAAGTTCTTTTTTTTAAATACGAGCAATGTTTCTTATATGCAACCGCAGTTTTGTGACTATTTCTACCGCGGCACTCAGGTTGAAAAACACTGTAACTAAGTGTAATCATAAACTCCAAACATCTAAAGCGCCACTCGAAAGCCAAGCACAGGGCATGAGCTTATTCACGAGCGCTGCGTCAAGTCTGAGGGGTTTTCCAAAGGGTAGTGAAAAGGAGGTCCAAATCCGGTGGAATGGGATATTCGCTTCTGTCTCATGCCTCTGCTGGGATTTTTTTACAGAACTGTGTAAGCAGTAAGATTAGACTTTGCTTATGATCTTTTCCTTTTTACGAATCAGTCTTTTTCCGATCCAATCTTTGTTTTAACACTGGATCAGAAACACGAGGCATCAACCTATGATCCAGTCTTTGTTTATAGTCACTGCAATTTCCCATCAAAAATCTGCCTACTGCCACTCATTTTTTGAAAGATCAAAGACAAAACCGCATCAAAGAATAGCAATAAACCAAATGGACCACAAAGCAACTGTTAAAAAATTGCAGGACTGCCGCAAAACATTAAACTGCGCATTCAGAAACAAACACGGCAGAACAGAACTATAAAAAAATTATTGCAGAACTAAAAATATCTTTTGTAGCATAACAAAACTGTTAAAAACTCTTCAAGCAGTGCAGCAGAAACGTTACCATCAAACATTAACAACACAGACACCAGCCAGAGGCGCCTTATGCAAATGACATTTCACAGCGTGAGACTTGGCCAAATTGAAGACAACGGCAAACAAGTTTCAACCATGCGTCAAAACAACACCGAGTGCATTTGCACTTTGTGTAAACATTGCTTCACGAGTGCTTGTCATTGCCCCATGACTTTTCTCAACTCTATGGGTCACGAAAACTTGAAAAGAGCATTGCATAGCGTTTCTTCAGAAGTGGTCATCTTGAGGTACAAGTGGAACTTCGTAACCAATACTAATGAGACTCTTCAATGCACACAGGATTAGACTTAACTCTTCGCCAAGCGGACAAAATGAACAACGGCGATGAAAGACAACGGCTCGTTGAATAGTTACTTGTGTTTGTCCTCTTGAAAAGTTTGTCAAATGCGTAGCCACAGATTGAATCTAAATCACAGCAGATGGAGTTCTGCAAAAGGTTGCCGAGCCCATCGGTATAACACTGTGCGTTTGACGGTGGTTAATTTATTATATGAACAACATTTTAAACAACCACAACAACACAAAGAACTGGTATATTTAATATAACCTATGATTTCTAAGCAGTCGTTATCATAGTTAGCTTTCTGCCTGCCTGACCCCTTTGGATCTTGACCTTGAACCGATTTCAACCCCGCCTATCGATTATGTTTTGACTAAGCGCCTGTGAATAAACTGGTTCTCGCGACTTCAATTTGGGGGGGAGCTGTAGAAATCTTAAGATTACGATTACGATTACCCGAGCAAAATCGCAATGTAAATCACAATTAAGGCGACGTGCAGGTATAAATGCCAATGATTCCACGTGCCAGCGCTGCGATTATTCCAGCAACAGCTCGATAGGAACTATTTTTAGACGACACCCCCCCACCAATCGATAGTTTCCTGGCCTGGATTCGTCAGCCATACAAACAGCTGAAAATACAATGTATATTCAGGTGTTGACTGTAACAGTGTTCCAAGCAAATTGGACGAACGTAAAATTGGGACCATATATACACGATGAATAATGAGAGATCGTGACTAAAGAAATTTTATTTTCTATTTAGGCCTAGGCCTACTTTTCTTCATTAAAAGAACTCATTCAGCGCATTGCGTCAGCAAATTCAAATATCAAATTCACACAGATGAATTTTCGTTAGGCGACAATTGTTATTTTAGTAATATTATTGCGCGGTTATTAAGCGCCACTATCTAACGACTAAGCATCAATCGATGGCGCTGAGCAATTGTGAGTGAAGACTTGTTCAAGGTCCCTGCACAGTGATCGTCTCAAGGGAGGAGGCTCGAACACGTACCGTAGCCTATAATATAGGAGAGCGCTCTAACCAATGTGCTACCGTGCCCTACTGTCCAAGACGCAGTAGCTCAGAGACCAGAATAAACTACTGGGTCTTGACAAGTGACTCAGATGTAGGTAGATCATGTATGTAGGCCAAATGTTTCAATGAGATACTATGTAAAATTGTGATTCACTGGCGTTTTAAATTTCAAATGAAATTTAAATTAAACTTGTAATTTAAATGCATTTATTCTTCCGCAGCAACAACCATTAAGCCAGCCTTCGTTTGACTACTATTTAACTTAAAGCAGTCATTGACCGATTCCTTATGCGCTGCGATAATTAGAAATCATTTGATTATATATTTTTATCAGATCAGCTCATTTCAGATCAGAATACATTAGATTATTATTGTGAATTTGGCTGTCTTTACGGAATGATTCTCTGGACATTGACCTCATTATGACTTGGTTTCTTATTTGGAGCGTCATCGGTTAAATGCTTCGTGCAATAAACACCGTCCAGGCAGAATTCATAAATTACAATTTACAAGTACTGCAATTAATGCAGACGACTTCCTTTACGAGGGGCTCAGAAACTTAACCAAAACAAGTGTCAACTGGTCACAATTCAACCATTGCGGCAGGGAGGTGGATACCCGTTAGACCCATAAAGGTTGACTCAACTTCCAACTCCTTAGGAGCGACTGTAAACGGAGTAGTAGGATAGATAGACGCCTTGCAGGCTGCTACACAGTTAAATTCGACTCCTGTTAAACTTGTTATTATCTCTTACTGCTATATCGTGTAATCTTACTGCGCACCTGTCAGTTTGAATTAACAAACGAATATTATTATGGCTAAACTCAACAAAGTCGGCTTTGGAACGAGCATTCCTAAAAGATCATTAAAACAACTGTTTGCATAAAAACATCCCCAGCCAATCCCAATCGAAATTCCTCCCAAATGGTCCACACTTTCACGGAGTTGCTTCTCAACGCCCGCCCTACTTTCACCAAATCAACTGCACCGCCACGAGCCGAACATCCCCCTCCGCCGTATAAAAACGCCGCCAAGTTTATTACCTCCGGTCACACGTGTAAACACACAGTGTGCGCGCCTAGCAACCTCAATCATGCAGGTAACACAACCAGGTAAGAAGGCCGCGCCGACACAGGTAACTGATGTCAGGTAGAATCGACTATGGCTCTACCTGCGCGCTCGGCTGAATATGACAAAACAGGATTGACGCATCTGCGCAGTAACACATTAGGCTTGGGTTGTTTACACGTTCAGTTTTGAATGCAATGGACCTGATCGAAATGCATGGCACGTCAGGCTTCGTTGGGCGTTAAAGTGCTCGTGTGGTTTACTGTCATATGCGTTACAGAATAAAAGTAAAGTGTTTGATAGGATGTTTTCAATGGATTTGGTTAATGACAAGATAATTTATAGTGGCGCCAAATAAAGACTGGACGATTAGCATTGAAAAAACACATTCAACAATGAAAATGAATAATTAACATTGAACCAAACACAATGAATACATTGAACAACTGACACTGAACAACTAACACTGAACAACTAACACTGAACAACTAACACTGAACAACTAACACTGAACAACTAACACTGAACAACTAACACTGAACACACTAACACTGAACAACTAACACTGAACAACTAACACTGAACAACTGACACTGAACAACTAACACTGAACAACTAACACTGAACAACTAACACTGAACAGTGAACAATGAATACTGAACAATAAACACGTACACAGCTTTTTGTTTTTCATTTCTCAAAACAAAAATTTGCCACAACCCATTTGCAACAGAAATCGATCAAAGCTTCCGACCAAACAAGTATCAAAAAGAAAAACATGCGCCGACCGTTAACGCGTCGTTTGAGCTGCTCCCTTAAACTGTTGTTCACAAGTTGTTTTTCGCGATCAATACTCCTCTCCGGAGTTTAAATATAAATATCCACGTTTTTCTACAGCGACCTTCGTATGACCTCGATCTTGCTCACTATTCGATGAATTTATCAGGTGAGATCCTTCACCACACCTGCTGGTCATTTGAATGGGCGTCTCACCGTCAACTCCTGCTAATTATACATTTGTCCTAACCTGCCATAACCACCTCTTCCATATCCCATCCTAAACTACCATAATTTTTATGCTATAACTTACCCCGTGTTTCCAAACTTTCTTAATCTGTTCTTACATTTCTCTCTCTCTCTCCTCAAACATTATTTTCTTCTCTCGGGGCTCTTGCACTCGCCGAGCGCTACTGAATGGCCTCGGCTGTGAGCGGCGCTATATAAGCTCACTACTAATTGCATTACATTACCCAATCCTATCCAATACCATTCCACCCAACTCTACAATACTCTATCCTACCGTTCCTACCCTAATCTACCCTATGCTACTATACCACACCATACCTTATTCCACCTCACACATCATCACCCCAAACTACCCTACTCCACCTCAGCTACCCTATCCGTACCCACCATTACCCAACCCTACTTACTCCACCTCAGTTACCCAACACGTACTCCAGCCCGTATCTGTTAATGAACTACTGCCACTTGGACTTAAACCCCTTAAGCCAGACATTAACAAGTCAGACATAATTTTAGACGTTACTACAAGTTTCGTGAACAATCTGATCACCCCGACTCATCCATTGTATGTCACTGAGAAACCTCCAAGATTTAGATGGACATTACGTCACCCCCAAGAACGTCGATCACGACATCTGTTCGCTATAGGGTCGTTAAAAGCGGCAGAGGAGATACGAAACGGCGCATGACTTGAGGTATATTTGCTCAGAGGTATATAGAGATGAGTGTGGGCAGGCATCCGTGTCATAATGCCATCACAACAGACCAGTAATAATGGGATCTGATTAATAACAATGTGATTGCCTTTGATCACGACTCTACGACTGTCATCTAAACATATATCATGCCAGAAGAGCTGGCAATATCATACAACACTAATCAGCAAATGAATAATATATATATATTTACATATAACATGGTGCTAAAATATATCTGTTAACGTTTATATATATATATATATATATATATATATATATAGATATATATACACGTTAGCAGGTACATACATGTACACCATATTATATATATAAATAAACATATATATGTATATAGACATACACCAGATGTACAGATTTATATACACACCGTATATAAATATACAGATATATACAGATGGTGTATATTATGGCGCAATAATGGTCATAATTATATATAGCATATATATATAATTATGGTATATAATTATCTATATTTATACATTAATGGGGTATTCACTATATATGCTTATGCAAACTTGCAGAGATATGCACGTGAGCGCTTATTAATGTGTAATAAAAAACTACGAATGATATATGCTTATCCAGACATATCTGCATATTAATGTTGCATGTATGCTAATGAAGTTCGCTTGAATGTATAATTAGATGTATATTCTTATCCAAATACTCTGATGATGAATCGCTGACTCGTGTGAAGAGAGTTCACGACCTGCCCAAGGCCTAAACGAGCACGAGGCTGTATACGCTGCCCAGTTCACACGAAATGCTGGCTTCCGTTTGGATCTACATGTACATCCGGCTACGTGACCTCTGTTGAATAGCATTGGGTCTGTTCATTCCGTTGGTTCTTTTAATATATCATTCGGTTCTTAATTGAAGCATCGTATGTTTCAACTTTTCTGTACCTATAGATTTGGTATGGCCTTACATTTTGAATTCTTCCGGTATTAACAACCATTTCTCGCTCAAATAGGCTACTATATCCCGTTAAACTACCATATCTCGTTCAATTAGCATGTCCTGTCCAACTACCATGTACCATTCAATTACAATGTAAGTAAGTGAGTAAGTAAGTAAGTAAGTAAGTAAGTAAGTCCCGTTAAACTATCATGTCTCGTTTTCAATTACCATGTCCTGTTCAATTACCATATCTCATTCAAGTTGCCAGCGCTTCATAACCGTGGCTGCCTCTTGGCTGCTTAGGCTAAGGTCTTGGAATGTTCTTGGGTAGCCTAAGTTTTGAAATAACTTAGCTTAGGCTAAGGTCTTGGAATGTTAACATTGGGTAGCCTAAGTTTTGAAATAACTTAGCTTAGGCTAAGGTCTTCTTCTCCTGAATGCCATTTCTTGTCGTTACTTCAAAACTTAGGCTACACAATGTTAACATTCCAACTAAGATGCGCCAAACCCAGTCGGAAATTGACTGTTTAACATTTCTTCTTCTTCTGCTACTATTTTCTAAGTTTAACACTGCCAGGACACAGACATTTCAAGACCTAGAGTGACAAATTCCTATCTGTTTGAGTTCTACGAAGTCGCCACATCTCAATAATTTAGGTCAAATCGCCAAATAAAAGCGAGGTTTTCATTTTACATATCCTCCATTGGTTTTATGTTGTGCGTAATTGTCACCAATTTCAAACTAACTCTCTTTAAATGGCGCTATATAACTTTGCAACTATCATTGCCAATACCTGCTCAAGAGAAAACGCAACGGACGTACAGGTGAGATGCGCTTTGTCAAACAGATGTCTAGAATTAAATACGCATAAAGAATATGGGACAGGACAGGTGAGACAGGATGATGATAAATGCGCGATAATCTTTCGATTATGGATTTGCCTTATGCATTTTCTCGCGTGTTATTCGAACGCTTTGTGCGACGGGTAAACCGAATGGAAGGAAATATCATCAAAATTAGTGACCCATAATATTCACCCATTCGGTTGAGTCATCATTAGGCTACAGATATTCACATATGAATACGGAACAATAATTATAACGTTCAGTTTGAGAGCAGCTTTATTTGTAATTGTAATAATAATTGTAATGCTTATTTTAATCCGACATTTACCGTCACTTCAAGAAAAACTCATCAGTGACGTTCCCAATTCGAACCAGTGAAAATACAGTCGAATAATACAGAATTCAGGTGCTTGCGAAATTTAAAAAAGAAGACTCCCTACTGCGCTACATATTAATTTATTAACCCCCAAATGTAGAGCGTTGCTGACCTGCTTACGATATCTCTAGTTTTGGGAAACTAACTAATTGCGCAATTAAAATTCGTAGCTTCGGATATTTCTAATTTTAATAGGTTAAAACAATGATTTACCAAATTCGTCGTTTTCTTGTCTCTGCTCTGATGAATCGACCTTCGTGTCTTCACTCACAAGTATCTACCTCTGCTCAGAAGATGCGCTCGATGATGATATACCTGCTTTTCTCTCTTCTCTCACCTGTACGATACAGTAGTACTGTCCGCGCCTGCTATTGACGTGAATAATAATTTTCCATCAACAGCCGCACCGGGTTGCTATATATATCTAGCCGTACCTTACGAGTCATCGGGCTTCCAGTGCGCCTGTCAGTGCACGGTAGGCTGAACTGTGCGGGGTGTGGCTTGGCTTGTGGAGGCGTTCTATGTATAGAGTTTGGCCCTACATGTACATGTACGTCACGCTCGTGATCTTGAACGCATCATTTGCACGTGGATGTACGTACATCATACATTCATGCGGTGTTTTAGAGTCACAGGTCTGACTGGAAAGTATTTTCGGATTCATTGAAGAGTTGAAGACAGCGCATTGTCTGCTTTCTTGTCCGTCTGTGTCATGCTGATCCTGAGTGGCCGTGTATGCGCAAGTGGAGTGTTAGAAGTGATGCATAGGCCTAGATAGAATTGGATACGTTAATTAAGAAAACATTTCGAATTATAGATTTAAAACAAAATGCTGAGAGAGAGAGAGAGAGAGAAAGAGTGAGAGAGAGACAGATAGACAGATAGCGTAGGGACAGTTAAAAGGCTGTTAGAAAAAGAAATATCGTATGTGAGAGGAGACACACATCTATACATACATACATACGAGACATACAGACTGACAGGTAGGCGGGCAGGCAGACAGACAGATATATGACAGATATAGACAGGCGTACTGCAAGAGGGACAGACACAGAAAGCGACAATTACGTGATTAAAGTATATAAGAAACTATTACTATTTATTTTTTCTCCAGTCGCCTAGATTACTGTAACTCGCTCTTTGCCTTTATTACAAAGTCGAATTTGCATAAACTCAAGAGAACTCAGAATTCTATGGTTAGAGTAAAAGTTGATACATCAAAATATGAGCGGAAAAAGCCTGTACTTCAATCAATGCATTGACTTTCCTCTTCAGCAAGAACTCAGTTCAAATTGGGGAACTCCACTGCCAATTGGTCCCTGTATCTTTTCGTTCAGCTCAGACACTTATTTAATCCTCTCTCTACTTGAGACTTTTTCTCAACTTGCATATCAATCACAGGCTTTGTTTCGGTGTTGGACTGATCTTCTGAATGGCGTAACTGTAATTAGTAACTTCTAATGCGCCGGTGTCTAATGCACAAGGCATCAAAACCAAACAGCACACCAAAACCAAACCGGAAGATCAATCCATGAGATGTTGACCTGATTACGCGTTGGTTCTGGTGTGCCATCGGTCGATGCCTTGTACATTAGACAATGGCGCAATAGAAGTTACTAATTTATACACAATATTGACAGAGGATAATCTAGTGGCTAGCATGCTGGACTGTCAACACAGAGTTCAGAGGTCGAAACCTCTGCCTGGGCAGACAGTTGTTTCAAGATTGTGGTTCCACCTGCGCCCCCTAGCCAACTCAACTGTATTAAGTACACATTGACCTACGCTCTACGTGGGTACCCACCCGCTCCCTCGCCGCATGACCATCCCAGTGGAAGACCATACGGCGAGGGAGAGGGATGGGTACCCACCGTCACATGCCGAGGCTAAGAAAATATGAAGTCGCAAACACTTCATACCATATGGCTAAGTTAGAAGTCTGCTTTTCTTCAGGATATTGACATTGTGTAGCTCACAGACTTCTAATAATTATAATCCCATGAATGATCTCCCATTGTACTCTTCTGCCTATGTGTGCATCCTTGTGCGTATGTCCGTCTGTATGTCCCGTAATTCTCGACCCAAAAATACCTCAATGACGTCATATCGAGGGGTAATAATACCGTGCTATCCCCAACTATACGCACGGGCGTAAGCCAGTGATGGGGCTGTGAATAGCGCTTGGGGTATGCAAAGGATACCCACCCTCTCTCTGACGTCATATGTTGTGGCCGCCATGACGGTCTGTGACTCAGAAGTTACTGCTTTTGAAGCGGAGCAGCTTCACTGAATAATAATAATTGTCCTACGCTAACGAGACTCAGCGTTGTACTTTGTCCACAAACACACTGACACACTCGAATTGTCGTTAATACAAGCCATAAAAGGACTTGCCCCAGCGGAGTCTCTTGTGCCAGAGGCGTAACTAAGTCGCATGAAGCAAAGGCCGCACAAGCCGAGGGGTATGTGCAAAGAAAGTCGTTAATCATAGAAATTTCAGGCGGGAAAGAGCAAGGACGATTTTAGGAGGGAGACAAAATGACATTTCAAAATGTGACGAACATGATATGCCATTGCATACGCTTTTTAAATGTTTGAATAAAATACAATACAATACAGTACAATACATTGCGATGTCCCCAAGTCTCACGGTAGAGTCGTAGTAGGGTATGCTAGCAGATTGATTTGAGTTCGACGTTCTGTAGTACCGTCGTGTGTGCACTTCTGAACGTAAGAAGGATGGCAAGATCAAATGCAGTTGTATTCTATTTTATTGCATAGTGTTATTGTTTTCATGACTACAGCCATGTTGTGGGTGTTCAGCATACTCTGCCATACGTGATTTTACCATCAGACAGTTACTTCGTTTTGTGCAAGAGTTATAACGTAGAGTAAATCTCATAAGTTTATCAACCCATCGCTTATTTGCCGGTGCTGCTGTATCAATGACTCTGAGCGCCTCTGAGTAGGTATCTTGAAGCGGCGCTATATAAATTATCGGAATGAATAAATGAATTCTCGTTTGTTCGGATTCTAATGCCACTGAGTTGACGTCAAGGGATTCTTCGTTGAGTCCAGTTTTGTTTTATGCGATTCTTTTATGGCGCATGGGACCCAAGATCCGTCACTGACCTGTAGTGCTAGTCCCAAGCTTGGCTAAAGGAGGAGGGCGACGCTAATCATCTGTGTTATAACACAGCGTCATTAAGCAGAAACTATACCAATATTGGACCGTCTACCACTGAGGGGTGACAGTTTCCAAGTGGGACGACAGTTGAGCCAACCTGGAATATATTGGATCTGGTTAGAGGAGAGTAGCATGGTCAGACATGGTAAATCTCCAGTCAAAGCAGCATCCATCTGGCAAACGGACTCAGACCTCCACTGGACTCGATCTCTGATAGGACGCAGCGCTCGTGAATAAGCTGGTGCCCTGCGCTTAGCTACAGAGTAGCGCTATAGAAATTAGGAGTTTACGATTACGATTACGATCATCGAAAGTTGTGGTCTACTGTTGAATATGGGCGGATGAATACATATTGTGAATGGGCGAATGACGCAAGAATACAGAAAGCGTGAGGGGGCATACAGTTTAGCAATGGACGACGACGAACCTCTATAGCCTGAAGAAGAAAACTCTTTGAATAGATCATAACGATCATGTACTAAGCCGAAAGGATGGTCCTCCATTCTTATGCAATGATCTGACAACAGTAACGCATTGAGTGATGTATGACGCCCTTGCATTGTGGGCAACCATGCATGAATCTTATTCCAAAAATACGTCATCTGTATCTTAAACTATTTTTTTAAACTGACAGAATGTGTGTCGAATTTCTCTGCATGGTCCCAAAGAAACTGCAAAAGAATTATAATTATATTTTTATTTTTGCAACACTGTAGAAGTATACATGTCTCAAACATAAATCATCCAACCTGAGTCAATACATGCCACTACAAAAAGACATGAATCAAGAAAGGTACTGACTGACTGAGCTGGCTGACGGAATGACTGAATGACTTATGGAATGACTGTCGGAATGACTGACTGGCTGACGGAATGACTGAATGACTTATGGAATGACTGTCGGAATGACTGACTGACTGACTGACTGACTGACTGGCTGACGGAATGACTGAATGACTTATGGAATGACTGTCGGATGACTGACTGACTGACTGACTGGCTGACGGAATGACTGAATGACTTATGGAATGACTGTCGGAATGACTGACTGGCTGACGGAATGACTGAATGACTTATGGAATGACTGTCGGAATGACTGACTGGCTGACGGAATGACTGAATGACTTATGGAATGACTGTCGGAATGACTGACTGACTGACTGGCTGACGGAATGACTGAATGACTTATGGAATGACTGTCGGAATGACTGACTGACTGACTGCCGAAATGAATTTCGGAATGACTGACTGGCTGACTGGCTGACCGGACTAACTGACTGGCTGACTGACGAACTGGCTGACGGACTGACTGGCTGACGGAATTACTGAATGACTGTCTAAATGAATGTCGGAATGACTGACCGACCGACCGACCGACTGACAGACTGACTGAATGACTGACGAACTGAATGTCGGAATGATTGACTGACTGGCTGACTGACTGGCTGACCGACTGACTGACTGACTGACTGAATGACTGGCTGACACGCTGGTTGACCGACAGAACCCACTAACCTCCAAAACTACCCACCCACCCACACACCCACCAGCCAATCATCGACCCTCTCACTAACTGATTCAATCAACATTTCCCTGCCAGCGTACTCTCTCTCTCTCTCTCTGTGAGTGCAGGGTTTGACTAACGATCTAATCGAATTAAAAATCTAGTCAGGCTTCCTTCCGTTGGCAAATTTGAGCTTATGCACGTATGACCTCAGCCGAACATGAAAAGGTCACGGACGACAAAGGTCGAACTCGTACAGTGTATTAGTTACAGAGCAGGCAGGAAATTTACACCTTTTCAGCAGCGAATATTGGGCGCTCGATAGTGTAGTGGTTAGCGTGTTTGACTGTTAATCGAGAGGTCGGGCGTTCAAATCCCGCCTGGGCAGAAATTTGGTTCGAGATTTCTGCTCCACCTGCACCCCATAGCCAACTCAGCTAAAATGAGCACATTGACCGTACACTGTTGGTGGGAAGATGAGACGGCGAGGAGAGGATTGGCCAGTCGCTCCTGTATGCCGAAGCTAAGAAAATATAGTCGCTAGCACTCCATACCCACGGCTGCCTCAGGGATAGCTTAACAGACTGCTCTACTCATTCTTCTATGCTTATTTGCCACATATCAAATGACAGGGAACTCATGAATATTCATCGCCGGTGAACTGCGGGACCCTGCATTCCAAGTTCTATAGAGGCATGTATGACCTTTGCTAGTCTACATGTATGTAGAGGCATTCAACACTGTAACGACGAACTGCATTGGTTTCGCAGTCACTTTGAATACAATCTCGCCGTTAAAGTGTTAAACAATTGCTGTTACCTGCTACATTGTCATTCTAACGATTTCCATTTCTCTTACCTTTACCTGTTTACCTCTGAAAAGTTTCTATGGAGGTGGGTAAACCTAAAATGTTCCTTCTAACTGCTTTTTCAAGGAACTTATCTGATGAGCAATTATTTCTGTGGAAACTCAAAAGAACCCAAGACGTAAAGTTCACATTTATATAGGCCAACTCTTATTCTCTTTTGTGCTCCTGCTTCTTTGATGTGTTAGCATTGTTGATCATCCTGTTTCGTGCTTAGTTTGGTAAAATCACCCGGAAGAAAATCCAATCATGTATATCGATTACGAATATACATGAGTTATATATATATATATATATATATATATATATATATATATAATATATATGTACATATAATCGGTGATTAGTCATGGGACAGGTGGAAAGGATAAATATATTCATGGCCATTAGCAGCCTTCGCTCACATAACAGAAGCCAACGTCAACAGTGCTATATTTAGCATTGTCAAAATATTATAAAAAATGTTAATAGCCTATGAACAGTACAATATATATATATATATATATATATATATATATATATATATATATATATATATATATATATATAATATATGATTGTGTGTTGTGTGTGTGTTTGCGGGCGTATGTGAGTCTTGTTTGTGCGTGTTTGTGAGTGTATCTTGGTCTACTGCTGAATTTGAATAACTTAAGGCGCATAGTTGAGGTTAAATTTCAGTTGGCGGATCGAATTGAACAAAGCAATGGAGAGGGAATGGAAGGAAGGGTGCTAACGACTATCTGGACCAAATGTTACTGACGCATAGGCAGAAGAGCAGTCCCATGAGTCAGCCCATAGGTAGGTCGCTGCCGTGGGTCTGAATTATTAGCCACCTCATTATCTTAGCCTAGGGGTCCGTGATGGTCCAGTGGTGAACGTGCCGAGAGGTCGGGGTTCAAATCCCCACCAGGGCAGAAATTTGGTTCGAGATTTCTGCTCCACCTGCGCCCCTAGCCAGCTCAGCTATTATGAGTACACTGACCGTACACTGTCGGTGGCGCTGAGCAAATTGTGCTTGAAGGACTTGCTAAAGGTCCCTAGTCCCTACTTAATAACTCCTCCGTCTTAGAGGAGGGTCGAACCCGTACTCTCCGCATTACAAGGCGAACGCTCTACTCATCGGCAATCGTGTCCCATAGAACGAATGTACGAACGACTGGTCAGACTAGTCTAAAAAAGTTGGTCTAAATAACTAGGTCTAAATAAAGCAACGGTGACTAAACGAGAACTTCCTCTTCTAAGTACAAATGAAATGATTTGCTGGTAGATATTTACGTCTGAACTTCACACGAAAACTTTCTCCCGATAAACAAACACTCTGACGCAAGCAGTTGTTATGACTGTGATGTCTCGTGACACCGACTACGACGATGATGATGGTCGACTACAACTACCACTTCTACTACTACTACTACTACTACTACTACTACTACTACTACTACTACTACTACTACTACTACTACTACTACTACTACTACTACTACTACTACTACTACTACTACTACTACTACTACTACTACTACTACTACTACTACTACTACCACCACCACCACCACCACCACCACCACCACCACCACCACCACCACCACCACCACCACCATTACTACTACTACGACGACGACGACGACGACGATGATGACGATGATGATGATGATGATGATGATGATGATGATGATGATGATGATGATGATGATGATGATGATGATGATGATGATGATGATCAGTCGGCCACAACATTCAACCAATCGTCTCTGTTCTAATCTCGCCTTCATGCCGCGTGTAACCCAAAGTTCAGAGGATGCAGGTCCCTTTCCACTCTGTCTTGTCTAATTGTAGCGAGGGCGTCCAACTGGTCTATTCCCATCTCCAGGACGCCCCAAAATCATTGCTTGCAAGGCCCTGGCAGATTGTTTGAGTCGACGATACATTTTGACCTTCGCGATTACGATTTGGTTTACGATTACGATATTATGGTGTAAGATTAAACTTTTAAATGTATAGGCTATCATTGTACCTCAACCACACCTCGCTTTCATAGATAGCCTTACATTGATGATATTCGAGAAAAGGCAGAGACATCTATTGTAAATTTAACGAGAAATATTTTTGTCCCAGCCAGGCGTTTGCGTTCCGAACATAACTTGGCCGAACTGGATGATTCCAACCGAGTTCCACGGATGGAGCCTTCCACATCAAAGCTCCTCCTGCTCTCCACATAAAATACCCGTTCCCTACTAAGTTATATCTACGGAAGTAAGTAAGTATATTCTTTATTAACCAATTGCTAATCTAATGGAAGGCACAGGATTGTTCGCTTCCTTAAGAGAGGAAGCATTGTACAGCGGGGGAACTGGACATTTCCCCCCCCCCTGGACATTTCCCCGGACATTTCCCCTCGGACGTTTCCCCTCGGACGTTTCCCCCCGATTTCGACTAGGACATTTTCCCCGGACATTTCCCCCCTTCTGTACATACCTCTTCAATTGTCCATACAAGTCAAGCCCTGAATCGAAGTCAAGTGCGAAGTTAGAAATATCAAAACCGGAGCTTTAGATCAAAACATCAGACCGCTGAATGTTTATTTTAGGTTTCGACTCTAACCGACAATTGAGGTAGGCCTACAGGGTAAACTTGCGCTTTAGGGGTCCCGAATAATGACACCCATATTCGAGGTTATTCGGAGTATGTATTATAATCAGCCTATTTGAATGGAAGAAGTTTAGGACTAATGGCGTCGTGAGGGTCGGTTAGGGTCAGGTTAAGCGTCGTGAGGGTCGGTTAGGGTCAGGGTTAGGGTTTGTGTTGTCATTAGAAAATCTTCAAAATTGGGACCCCTAAAGCGCAAGTTTACCAATTGAACAAATAGTGTTCGTACCTTACGTTCAATAACGAATGCCTTGACGGCATCATCAAAGACCTACTGGGCGTAGGCTACCTTCCAATCCCTTCTTTCAATACCTATAGCCTTACCTTCGTTTATCAAACGAGCGCGAAAGAATGGGTGCATATAAGAAGCAGACTTATTTCAATTTAGGGGGCTTATGGGGGGGGGAAATGTCCTAGGGTAGGGGGGGAAATGTCCAGAGGGGAAATGTCCTGGGGAAATGTCCAGGGGAAATGTCCAGGGGGAAATGTCCTACACTCTACAGCGGGACAAGGTAACCGACTGGCTAGAGCGCTCACTCTTAGATGCCTTAAAACGTTAAATCGCCTGGAACTGATAGAGACTTCAAATAGAGTACAAACTTACAAAGACTGATGAAAAGGTTTAACACTGTCAAAAGACCTTTTAAATTGTCAGAGGAACTTTCGCGTTCTGTCAAACTCTAACTGATTTTCAGCTAATTCCTTGAAACTGTTTTGATCGAGTTTTCGTGCCAATTGGAGAGAACTTTCCTATGGGCGTTTTCTGGATTAATCTATCTTTCGTGAATCACTCCCTCTGTGTTCTGGGGTATGGACGAGTTTTCTATCCGATGTAAAAGGAAAAAGAGAGTACGATTTGGTCCTTGTGGATAAGTTTTCGACAGGCGAGTGAAAGGTTTGGCCCATGCAAAGACAGAGCCCTCGCGATTCAGACGTCGATTACCCTGTAGTCTGACGTTTTCTTAAGTTAAAAACCACAGACTGCCAAGATTTTATCAAAACAGAGAAGAAGGAAGATGTACTAGTAATTATTGTATAATAAACACGCGGTAAAGCGTCCACATTACGTTCCAACATGACAGCTCCATAGTGCAAGGAAGAAAGGAGAAAGCTGATGAAATGGCTGAACTCGTGGTTTTGTAATGTGAGAGAAAAGCGTTTTGAAGGTGTCTGTTTTTGCATACGCATAACGTGGTGGAATTCCTTTGGATAAAGTTTTGCGGCAGGAAATCAGTAATAGAATTGTTAAGCAAAATTTTTGCCACACTGTAATGGCCGATTATATCGAGTTTATCTTACTACTATTGTATTGTATTTTCGTTTATTTAATAACTTGCTGTCAAGACGCAACAAGTAACATCAATGCATGATTATGCAGTTATAGTATTAGAGACTATAGTACTATTATTGCTTTGGGCATTTTTTACCCGGCGTTCGCCCGGGTTTTCCCCAGGCGTAATTTTAACGGCTGCAAATAAAGGCTACTTACTTACTATATTTGCTGATGGGCTTCAAATATTTAAAAAATGTCCATATATCTGAATGGAAACGATATTTAGAGGTGAACATAGTTGCTTTGCCCGTGTACTGCACGGGTTATCTCTACCTTGTAATTATAGGCAATATTATTATTTTGTTCCCCGTTCTTTACGGTTTATCTCTACCTGAAATAGGCGTATTATTTTGTTCCCCGTACTACACGGGTTATTTCTAAATTATAATAGGCGTATTATTTGCCGTTGGCCAGCGTGACGTAAGATTGCATATTTAGCCGCGTGACGTAATTTAAGATTGCATATTAATTTTAGTGACGTGGACAAATGGGCATGCTTATAATGTCCATAAATCGGAATTGAAAGCAAATTATGAGCTGAAAGTAATTGGGATGAGATAGAAATTCGAATAGCTAAAGTAAGTTTCGAGTTGCTTTGACCTAGAAAATCGGCAATGGCCGTGGTTGCAAAAAATGTGAGCTTAGTGTAATTAGGTCACCAAATCTGTAAATGGTTGCGCTGACCTAGAAATTCGCCCGTGGCGACTTCTGATTGGTTGCTAGATGCTCCGTGTGACGTAAGATTGCTTATTAAGCATGCGTGACGTGAACAAATGGCCTTACTATGGGCGGTATTGAAATAAGCTCGCTGAAAAGTTAAATTTAAAATGGCCATATATCGGCGTTTAAATAAAATTGCGAACTGAAAATAGTCGCTTTGACCTAGACGTTGCGTAATAATGCTTTGTAAATTTTTTCAACTCGCTAAACCGTTCCGTTTCGGAGCCTTTAGCCGGACAGCGATGCATTGCAAACATACATACATACGGAAGGACAAACTTTAAGAATTATAGTATAAGATTATGGTTAAATCTGATTTAACGTTTAGCGTGTATTAAATTTTGCATTTAACGACAAGTTGCTGCTGCCATGATGTTGACGTTGACCTTATTTTACCATTTCACTTTTTAAATTGAGTATTAGTAGTAGGCCTAGTATCTACTATTTAGCGACATCTGAAGGCTGTCATGGTCGTTGGCTTCGCTCTCCACCTTTTTGGGGGCTTCTATCCAATATAAAATGAAAAACAGAGTACGATTTGGTCCTTGTGGATAAGTTTTCGATACGCCAATGAACGGTTTGATTCATGTCAAAGACGGAGCCCTCGCGATTCAAACATCGATTACCCTGTTGTCTGACGTTTTCTTAATTGTAAACCTCAGACAGCCAAGGCTTTTTCAAAAGAACGAGGATGCACTCTAATAGCCTAAACACTGGGTAAAGCGTCCACGTTAAGTTCCAATGATAGTTCGATAAAGCAGTACTCCTATAACATTTCACTGAGTAAACTGCTAAACTCAGGATTTTTGTAATGTGAGAGAAAATTATTTAAAAGGTGTCCATTTATGCATACACGTTGCGTCAATGAATTCCTTTTGGTAAAGTTGAGCGGCAGAGAATCAGTAGCAGAATTGTAAAGCAACATTTTCTACACGTTGTAATGGCCGTTTATATCGAGTATGGTCAAATATGATTTAATCTGTTAATTTGTATTAAATTTTGCGTTTAGCGACAATTTGCGGCTACAAGCCATTGACATCAAAGAACCATCGTGATTCATTTAGGGCCTATTATATTCGTTTATTGAGAAAAACAATCTGACAAAACGCAGAAATGCTAACATGAGTGATAATGGATAATTAAAGTTCATTAGAAAATGTTAGATTAAACTAGTAGCCTAAATATTTTTATATAATGATCTGGGAATAAATTGAGAGTTGTCCTTGGGTGGGAGAGTATGGTTGTGTGCTCTAGGTCTTAATTGGTGAGAGGAGAGGGGTCGGAGTGGAGGTAGGAGTTGATGAAGTACATGCTTGGGGTTGTGTAATATGGAGAAATCCCACAAACTCACCAATCCCACCCCTCGCTATTTCTCCTCTGGTCCCTTTCAATCAAAATTGAAAACACGATTCTTTCACAAATACAGTCCTGATTCCCCATCTTGACCTGGGCTCTGGCCTCTTTCGCCACCTCAGTTCTAAACACCAATCACCGTTACCGTCTATTAATACTTTCCAAAGTTTAGCGACATCTTGCGACTGCAATGGCTGTCGGGGTCTTTGAAGATAACTTTGTATTTCATTTAATTTTATAAGAATTTCTTTAATCGAGTTTCGTTTCCTATCTCATCGTTTGCATATTGTCTGGCAGTTGCTTGAGGCGACGATATTTGAAAGACTTCTGTAATATGGAGAAATCCCACAAACTCTGACAGTTGGCAGACGGTTGATGTGTTGATATTAAGTATAGTTCAATTATTTATTTCTGTAACCATCAGAAGAGAAAACGAACAATGAAACAATAAGGCAACGGTTTGACATGTAGGGCCCTACTGGCTATACGGAGGCCCAGAAGGGTTCCGCTAAATAGGGACACCTAAACATGTAAAAAATACAGATAGGAAAAGAAAGACAGCCAATAGAACTTAAAGTGGAGTAAGCCTTGGGCTTAAAATAAGAAAAAAACAAAAACATAAGATAGCGCATTGGATAACATCTGGCGTAGAGAGCGAGAGGTACCGAGTTCGAGTCCCGTAGAGGCGGATATGCTTTGTAGGCTGCTATTAGTGCCGTTGTATTGCAGGCTGTCTGTTCTGTTAGTGGTTAAGATTTAAATTGCATAACATGTACATAAAATGTACAGTTCTGTTAGTAGTTAAGATTGTTTCAATTGCATAACATGTAAATGTACAGCGCAGTGCGTTTGTCAGGCGCTTAATTAAAGAAAAGATATTATTATTATTATTATTATTATTATTATTATTTTTTTTTTTATTATTTTTTTATACATGATCCCTCAGGGACTTAATATTAATTAAGAACAATAAAATTCGTCTGGAACGGCACCTAATCGTCGTTAAGGTCCAGTGTGGCAAAAGTACCGCGGAAAGCCACCGCATTGAACCGCTGGATCATTAATTATTATTATTATTATTATTATTATTATTATTATTATTATTATTATTATTATTATTATTATTATTCTTATTATTATTATTATTATTATTATTAAGATCACATTAACAAAAGAATATATAATCTTAACTATAATAGCATCACAGACAAAATCATCTAAATTAGACAATCATCCAATCAATCATTACAATCATTTCAATCAATCATTTATTTATGTAACCATTATAAGAAGAGAACAAAAAATGAAACAATAAGGCAATGATTTGACATGTAGGCCTACTGGTTACACGGGGCCAGTGATTAATATTTGATATAATTGATATTAAATTGGTCAATTGGGTCTTTCTACCTTCTGTCTCTCTGGACCTTCGATTGGATCGAAAGTTTTTAACGGCATCTGATGGCAACAAAGGCCGTTGACGTCGACAGAATTATTTTGGAACAGATCTCACAGTTAATAGGGCATAGCAATTCAGCACATACGTTTTTATAAGATGAATTAAGTTAATTTAGTTAATGGATGGATCCACAGTTTAACGGCAGCTTATGACAACATAGGCCGGTGCCGCCGACAAAGATTATTTTTGGCATATAACAGCTCTTATATATATAATCCAAAGTCTATTTTTTTTGTCCTTCCGTATGTTTGTCTGTCTCGTCTGTTCTAAAGGCTCCGAAACGGAACGCTTTAGCGATTTACAAAATTTTACAAAACATTATTACGCCACGTTATGGTCAACGCGACTATTTTCAGCTCGCAATTTTATTTAAACGCCGATATATGGACATTTTACATTTACAACTTTTTAAACGAGGCTATCTTAATACCGCCCATAGCATGGCCATTTGTACACGTCACGAAGGCTTAAATTAATATGCAATCTTACGTCACGCGGAGGATCTAGGTCAACGCTCTGATTCGCAACCAATCACGATGACCGTTGATTTCAAATCAGAAGTGGTCACGCCCACGGCTGAATTTATAGGTCATCGGACTTAAAAACGTTTTCATTTGAATTTCTATAGATCTCAACCCAACTTTATTTCAACTCAAAATTTACTTTAAATTCCGATATTTGGACATTTTAAGTTTCGATGTGGTCATAGTCTGTTTCAATGCCATTGAAATCTAGCAATGCAGGAGTATATATCGCGTAGAGTTACAATTAAACAATTTCAAGCCAGCGCGTAAATTCGCCAGAGGGATACACGAAAAAATTATGTGCACATCGTTAAATTCAAATTCACGGGCGCTGACGAAGATGTCGTTAAATTCAAATACACGGGCGCTGAGGAAAACCCGTACGAACGCCGGGTAAAAACTGCTAGTTTAATATATTTATAACAAGGTTTAACGTCGTCATATGACATCAAAGGCCGTTGACGACAATTTAAAACATATACAGTGCAGTGAAATGAATTGGGAATGCGTCCACTCCCCGGCCACCAAGATTAGCCGTGAATGGAAACCTATTCTCTCTTCATAACAGTATCAAAGTAACAGGCTCACTTTAGGCTGAAGATTTATTTGTATTTTCAATTTCCAATAATAATAGTGAGGAGGATAAGGTCCAAAAAGGCAGTGCATTGTTCATCTTGTGGATAAAAGCAACAAACTTTTATGTATTCAAGAAAAACATATTTTAAAACTTTTCAGCGAGAGGCATCACTTAATTCATTTCGGAACATAACTTAAAAAATTATTGAAAATGTGCGCTAAACGCGGTACTTTTTCTATTAGTTCGACCATTTGTGCGGATTTTTGGGCTATAAACAGACATGTTTAGGCGACAGCTAGAATTTCTTGTCAATAAGTCTTCATTATCGGCGATCGTCGTTAACATATTTCACTTTAAATTGTGCAAAAGTGTCTATTTTCTATATTTTTACAACGTATTTCTATTTTGTATCACTTGTGGTTTAATGTTCGTTACGCTGTCAGTTTTTCTACCACTTTGGTAATTTAATGTATGTTGTAATGTTTCTCTGTGAAGAGCTTCCAGTTAGTCACGATCTGTCTGTCGGATCAAAGTTTACACTGACACACAGTAATAGTGACCAAGTCCTCAATGGTAGAAAAGAGATGGTTAACTGGAATCCAGCCGCCATCCCAGCGTCTTGGCCAGACTTTTCAGGACCTTTAGGCTGCATTAGGTTTACCAAAGCATCATGATTTTCATGAAATATCTCCATAATGCAGCCTCAATTGTGTATACTTTCAGCACAAGATAATCTATCTTCTATCTATTTGCTTCTACCTGACTCACCAACAAATTTTTTTTATTCCTAACAAGTTAGCATCAGTGGCGTAACAGCCTAGCTGGGGCCCTTGCCCTTGGACACTCTATGCTTGGGGCCCTTACCCATTAACGAGACTAAAGAGTGAAAATAATGAGGAAGAAGGAGGAGGAGCAGTCACTTAAGCTAGCCATGGGTATAAAGTGTTAGCAACTTCATTTTCTTAACCTCGGCATATATGCAGGTGGATAGCCAGTCCTCTCCCTTGCCATCTCATCTTCCCACCGACAGTGTACGGTCAGTGTTCTCATTGTAGTTGAGTTTAATAGGGGCGTACATGGAGCAGAAATCGTGAACCAAATTTCGCCCATGGCGGGGATTGATGTCAACACGCTAACCATTACACCATCTATAGCTATTTAAATTAGCAGTTAGGTAATAAAAATTGTCATGATTTAAAAAAGAAAACAAAATGTATTGGTCTGTTGCCTATCCATGCTACTGCAGTAATGTAATCTCTAGAGACCAGTGCTTCCCAAAGTGGTGGTCCACGGACCGGTGCCGGTCCACGAGCCCTCAGTTGCTGGTCCGCAAAGTGAAGTATTTACAGGGCAATAGAGAGACATAATTGGCAAAACGTGCATTTAAATCAATTTTAATACATTTTGAGGAATTTAGGTGATCAAAAACCAAAGAGAGAAATAATTCATAAATTTGACACCGGTCCTCCTGCAGTGGGAAAATTTCTGCCGGTCCGTGACACTGAAAGTTAATTCCTGCCGGTCCGTGACACTGAAAAGTTTGGGAAGCACTGATGTAGACTGTAGTCTGTTATTCTTCAGAGAATTGTTGCATGAATGTGGATATTCTAACTTTACTGTTCGCAAATGTGTCTATCAAGTCATCAACATTCAATTTGTCCACATTCATGTTCGATCGCAAGGCCATCAAGTCTGTCCTGTGAGATAGTGGATCTAAGATACATCGTTATGATTTTCAATTTGGAGAACGAGCGTTCTGAAATGGCGAGGATGACTGGGAGAGCGGCAAACAGCACACAGGCAGTAGCCAATTCCGGCATATAGGGATGACGTGATGCGAGAGCTCGATATAAGTTTCAGTATGTCCAATACAGGTTTTGTTGTTTCAAGTTTCTGCTGAACTCACGTTAAAAAGTTTGGGGTACTTCGGACCTCGGGGCCCCTTGACTTTGTCCACCCTCGTTACATGGTTGTTACGCCACTGGTTAGCATGAGTCCATCGATACAGTTGTTCCGGAGTGAGTATATCATCTGTTGTACCGTACACTGGTTCTGGTTGAGGGTTTCACAATTGCAGCCTCACACGCTGTTTCCATGGCTGGTTGTAAAGAAATGCCACTCTTCAAGTCATCCAGTCTTCTTTGTCTGTTCTCCAAGTAGAACCCCTGTATTGAATCTTGCACCATAAATGAATCATTCTCTGCAAAGTCAAACAGCACAATAACTTTGTCTTCTGGCAGTATTTCCTTGCTGCACTTGAGTTAGGAAGACTGTGCAATGGCTGTTTAGTGATGTGATGTTAAATCATTCAGTCGTGGTGACCAGCTGTACCACTTCTGCCATGCTCGTAGTGTTGCCACTGGTTCCTGGCGTGTTTTGTGAATGTAAATCACACGCCAGCGCAGTAATGGCTGCTCACAGAAGCTTTATGTTTAGACAAATCTGGACACATACTCTCTGGGTTGCTGTATCACTAACAGTTCTAAACCATGATTGATGCAATTCATGACTACCCTCCATCAGCAAGATTTGGTAATATACGCAGTGTTACTAATGCCTGGCTCCACAAAAGCCAAGCCTGATACCTGGCACATTTAATGTTTTGCACAAACTTGCACCTTGAGTTGGTGGAATGTTCTCAGTGGTTCTGATTTTTTATACAAATAGTTTTCTGTGAGCAGAGTTCACAGAATGAATGGTAAAGCTTTCCAGTATAGTTAACACGTATCCGAAATGACGTGACGCAATTGAATGAACTCGTTGAAGGCTTCTGTAACTTCAGGATATTTGTTCTGAGTTCAACTGCCAACAAATGCTGACACAGTATCACAGTCACTGAATGTATGAAACACTGGTAGTGTGCACAGCTTGATACGGACCCAAACCTAACAAACAATAAAATTGTTTTCTAGTTCTAAACAAGTGACCAAAATGCAAATTGCTTATAAATATGTTCACACCATTGCTTTTCACACCCAGATTCAAATGACAGACACTGATTAGAAGGTTGCAAGTACCGGCAATTTGCCCCCAACCTGCTTCAACCAGTTAACATACATTATTGAAGATCAACAAGCTTGAAATCTGGTCGAATATTGCTTACAGATCACACATCATTTATGTAAACTACTAGCTGAGCAAAGACCATAATATCATGTATTACAATAATTACATCAACAGCAAGGGTATGGAAAATAAATTGTACCACTGACGCTTATAAAAACGTCTACGGTTGTGTAACCGTGTCAGACAACTAGAGTGATACTTTGCCTCAGTGGTAATACCATGTCACTTGTGGCAAGTTCTGCAAGAAGTCAGTCGCATGACAGAGCTGCATTCCTTGAATCTATTGCCAAGTTCGTGCCAATCTCCAAAAAAATAAACAATCTGGCCTCCCAGAATCAGATAGCATAGAGTGCTATGATCATCCACAGTCCCCACAAATAACTAAGCAATGAGTAACACACAGAACAATAAACAAACACAACCATTAAGAAGATGAATTGTAATCGTAAACTCAAAGTTTCTACTGTGTTACTCTAAAGCTAAGTGCAAGGCACCAACTCATTAACAAGCAGTGTCGAGCAGAGAGTTGTCCAAAGATTGATGTCCAGTCCAGTTGCCAGTGAGATTTGGCAGAGCGACTGTTAAGGCTGGTTTTAAGCACCGTTTCGTCATCAGAAAGCATGGACGACACTAACCCTAACCCTAACCGACCCTCACGTCGCGTAACACCTCAACGCAACCTATATGGACTAGAAAACTTGAAGTCGTTAGAGTCGTTTAGGGTCATGGTTACGGTTAGTGTCGTCATTATATTAACGTGAGGGTCGTTTATGGTCATGGTTAGGGCCCTCATTATATTAACGTGAGGGTCGGTTAGGGTCAGGGTTAGGGTCGTCAGCTTAATTGTCGGTTGAAAGTGCAGACATCTATTTTACTTGGACAAGTCATTACCATTGCAAATATTCATTCCATTGCAAATATTACATCCGGTGAATTAATTTTACGTGGGTAAGTCATTACCATTGAAAAAATTAAATCCGGTGAACTAACCGACAAGTACCAATAGAAGTTGGGTAATTTTTTCGTTAAATGGAAGCTGGATTGATTAATAAAATTCTCGATGAAATGGAAGCGGGATTGATTATAGTTATGATGGACCATCGACCTGATGGACATAGGTATCGTGCTTACTTACCAACGTGAAGTACGGCATTAAAAACATTAGAATAATTTAGCAACATAAATTACGGGATTACCGAAAATTGTTATCACCCCAAAATAATAAATTTTTTAACTTAGAAAATAGATTTAGGAAATCCAGATGAAATTCTATTTCGGGAATTTAGGTCGGGAATTCGCAAGGGCACCCGAAAAGCCGGGTTCGATAAAAAGCACCGCTTAAACGTAGGCTGTAATTAAATTCTGACCTACCGTACAGATAAATTAAAATATATGAAGTTTTATTACATCCAAACAAGAAAATAGACGCTTTCGCACAGTTTAAAGTGAAATAAATTATGTGAAAACAATCCTTAATTGATGATTAGATCGCCGATAATGAAGATTATTGACAAGAAATGCTAGCTATCGCCTAAACATGTCTGTTTATAGCCCAAAAAATCCGCACAAATGGTCGAACTAATAGAAAAAGTACCGCGTTTACGGCACATTTTCAATAATTTTTTAAGTAATGTTTCCAAATGAATTAAGTGATGCCTCTCGCTGAAAAGTCTTAAAATATGTTTTTCTTTAATACAAAAAAGTTTGTTGCTTTTATCCACAGTTTGAACAATGCACGAGCTTATCGTCCTCACTATAAGTTTGAAAAGATATTTGAGTCCAAAGTGTCATGGGGTAAATATTTACCCCGCTTGGTCCTCGACGTCGTTATTTTTTCGAACATAGGAAAAAAATATTTTTAAATATCTGAGCTCAGAAGTAACTTAAAATCATAAATAAAGTGTTGAATCTACCAAAGAATTAAGTTTTGATAGTAGCATAATTGTGGAGAGTCTACTTTCCAAGATGGCGGCCAATATGGCCGCCAAAACACAAAAATATGCATATCCCAGCTCATAGACAAGCTATAATAACAAGCGAAGTGTCGAATTTAGTATTTTCAAGGTCAGGGATTCGATCTGTCGTAACGGCAATAGTATGAGAGTGTTAATTTCCAAGATGGCGGCCAATATGGCCGCTAACACACAAAACTATGTGTATCTCAGCTCACAAGTTAGATACATTAACAAATGAAGTGTCAAATTTAGTATATTCAAGGTCAAGGAATTGACTTATCGTAGTGCCAATAGTGTGTGTGAGTGTTACTTTTCAAGATGGCGGTCAATATGGCGCCAAAACACAGAAATTTGTATATTTCAGCTCATATTTTGCTTTTGGCGGCCACAATGAGCGCCATCTTGGATAGTAACGCTCCAATACTATTGCCACTACGAGAAATCGATACGTTGATCTTGAATGTATTAAATTTGACACTTCTTTTGTTATTTTAGCTAAACTTAAAACTGAAATATGCATGTTTTGTTTCTGCGGCCACATTGGTCGCCATCTTGAATAGTATCATCCCGACATACTTTTGCTACTGCGAAAAACGACGACCTTGAAATTATGACCTATAGATCCTTCACTTGCTATCGTAGCTTACCTATCGGCTAAGATATTTTATATCTGTGTTTTGGCATATTGGCCGTCTTGAAAAGAAAACACTCGCACACTATTGGCCCTACGAGAAATGGATTCCTTGATCTTCTAACTATTAAATTCGACACTTTATTTCTTACGGTTGCTTACCTATGATTCCAGGCATAGATATTATGTTTTGGCTGCCATATTGCGCCATTTTGGATAAGTATCAGTCTAACACTATTGCGACTACGAGAAATCGATTTTTTGATCTTGAAGCTACTGTTAAATATGATACTTCATTTGTTATTGTAGCTTATTTTTGATCTGAGATATACACATTTTTGTGTTTAAGCGGCCATCTTGTCCGCCATCTTGAATAATAACATTCGCTACACTATTGCTACTATGAAAAATCGATTGACTGACCTTCAAATTATTAAATTCGACGCATCATTTGTTACTGTAGCTTGCCTATGAGCTGAGATATGCATTTTGTGTGTTATGGCGGCCATATTGGCCGCCAGCTTGGAAATAACACTTGCACGCTATTGGCACTGCAATAAATCGATTCGGCGACCTTGAATCTATTTAATTATACACTCTATTTGTTATGGTAACCTACCTATAAGCTGGGAAATAGACATTTATTTTTGTTTAAGCGGCCATATTGGCCGCCATCTGTCGTTATATATCTTATACGTTAAGACTATTTCATCTTAGGAAAACTCCGGCGATGGAAGAACGAGCGGAAAAGATAACCAAAGAAAATGTCATAATTTTTTACGATAACTCTAGGACAACGTTGGACACGCAGTCTGTTAAACATAATAAATTATGCCTATAATATTATCTCAGAGGTAGCCGAGATAGGTTGTCTGATTTTAGGTTAAGCGCGCCTAAATAAACTGATTTTCCTGCTAATTTGCTTTTTGGTTGAAGAAGAAATTCAGAGACCTCGAGGGATAAGACAAATAATTGCAATTATTAAGTAAATTATAAGATAGGGTACGGTTGAGCCTCAACGGCCATGGCAGTCGAATAACGTCGTTGAAGAAACTCCATTTAAAACACCTTTGAAAAGGTACCACAGTGAGATATAAATAATTTCGTTAACGCTATTCTAATCAATTTGACGGAGAATAAGGTCACTGACAAAGCTTCTCGCAACCGCAAGATGTCATTAAACACTGAAAAGGCAATCCAACCTATCTATTCTATTGTATTCTATTGTATTCTATTGTATTCTATTGTATTATATTGTACTGTATTGTATTGTATTCTATTCCATTCCATTCCATTCCATTCTATTCTCTTATATTCTATACTCTTATATTCTATTTACGGACTTATAAAGCGCCTCTCGAGGAAAACCTAATCAGAGGCGCTCTCCAGTGCGAAGGGCCCCTCGAGAAAAGAAGGAGCAGAAACAGTAGTGCTCCCAGATAACATTACAGCTCGAGTTATAGTCGGAAGGTCATTCCACAGCAAAGGGCCAACAGAGGCATAGGCACGATGCTGTGCTGTGGCAGTCCGGAGACCGGGGAACTAGAAGGTCATGATGGTCTAAAAGAGCGGAGAGGACGTCCAGAGGTAGCTGAGATAGGCCGTCTGCAAGACCACAGAGGTAGCGTGGAGCTTGACCTAAAATCATTTTACACGTAAGAAAGAGAATTTTAAATTGAATCCGAGCAGTTAAGGGAAGCCAATGAAGGCGTTCAGTCATGAAAGTCTGAAATATGGGAGAAACGAGGAAGGCGGGCAATCAAACGAACAGCTGCATTAAGTACTGATTGGAGTGGAGCCAGACGGAGTTTTGGTAGGCCTACAAGTAACGAGTTACAGTAGTCAATGCGTGAACAGACGAAGGCATGAACCATGGAAGAAAAAATCGGCGAGGGAACAGATCGTCGAATGGCACGTAGACGCCGCAAGTGATAAAAACTGGACCGAGAGAGATTATCCTCCTTTCTCCAGGTGTGGCAGCAACAGTCCCAAACCCGGAGAAATGAGGAGGGCGACGCTAGTCATCTTTCAAATAAGACAACGTCGTTAAACTGTAACTAACCAGATTTAGAAGAGAACAATAAAAATAGAAAAAACTCTAAAGACATCAACACCAACACCAATGGAAGACATAAGATATCGTTACTGCATCAGCAGCAATTGTATTTGCAAGTTCATATCTTTATAGTGCCTGTTAGAGAAAACTCAGCAAAGGTGATTCCGACCTGTGACTATACAAGACCACGATCGAACAGATTGGTCATCAACCGCATTTCGATATAGAGACAAAGAAAGAAAGAAGAAGTGTATGTCACAGATTACATGGAAGGATTATAATGTTTTTACATTTTCACGGTAAAGTGTTTGTAAACCTATTCCAGGAGGGATCGACCACTGCACAGCTTCCATGGTTCCCAATGACGTCGCTGAAGAACCTCCATTTAGACACCTTTAAAAGGGTTTCAACTAAAGATATAAATAATTTGGTTAACGTCATTCAATCGTTATGTTTGTACTTTATTTCTTTGGTGTTTGTACTTTATGTAAAGTCCCAGAAAACATAAACCATTTATTATTAACTTGTAAAAAAGAAAATATTTCTAACATATTACGAGATGTATGTGTCTTATATAAAGTAGATTTTAACATTAAGAATTTACTTGATGTAGGTTGCATACAAAGTGAGGTTTATAGGCTTATAAGTCTTATTTATAAAGGGAAAGTTGTGTAAATGTTATCGTTTGTAAGCTCTTGCAAGAGTTTCATTTATGTATGAAATCAGTTAATTAAATGTACATTATGGTATAGGCTAGGAAGTCTTGTTTTATTAATCAAATGTCATAATCATAATTAATATGATATGATGTTTCTTATGTTTCTATGGTTTTGCTCGTTTGTAGACTCTTGGTGGATGTGCTATAATACATGTTTATACATGCTGTGGATATGTTAGAGTCCTGTTCTAACAATTTGCATATATTATGATAATTATATTGTGTGATTGAAATCATTAAATACTTCTGTAAAATGTACCAAAATATTACAAAATTCATATCTTACTTGCATGTGTGACAAATATCAATTAAGCTGTATTAAGAACATTAAATGTAATAGATTGAGAATCTTGGATGAAATTTCGGTTCTCTTTTATTATCAACGCAGTAGCATAATAAATGATAAGGAATTGTCATATTCACTGTTTGAATATATTTCTTTAATAATGCTTGATTTTACTGAATGATGACTTCTTAAAAATTCAAAAGTGGACTTCATATTGAACTTTCGTGTCTTTTAAATTTGTGTAATATAAATGTTATTGACAAAAAATAGATTAAGAAGTAAATGTGCATTAGGAATGGTGATCAAGAATTTATTTTAAGAAACATTTCTTGTATACGACAATTGCTGTAAAATATTGTTAAACTTGCATCAGATACCAAATTGCATGTATCACACTGTACATTTATGAATTCTCAATTTTTTATGTCGTTAAACAATGAACACTACATGTATGACATGTTAAGGTTATGTTTGGACAGTCTTAAATGGTGTCTTTTGGACGCTATGAATTCATTTCACTGCACTGTATATGTTTTAAATTGTCGTCAACGGCCTTTGATGTCATATGACGACGTTAAACCTTGTTCTAAATAAAATAAAATTCAATCGTTATCAACCAAATTTGTTCCATTGATGGTGTCATTGTTAACGCTTCTGGCAGCCACAACACTTAAACTAATCCAACGGTGGAGTCAATCCTTCATCTTTCCATAGGTGTGGTTGTGCCAGTCCCAAGCCTGGAGAAAGGAGGAGAGAAACGCTTACCATCTCTGGTTAGAGAGCAACTAAACATATTTAAAAGAGAGAGAAAATGAAAATACAAATTAAATCTAAAGACAAGAACAGCAATAGCTGCCATAAGACGTCATTAAAATCTGCCTCAGCGGTAATTAAATTTTAAGTGCATATATTATAGCATCTTTTCGATAAACTCATCAAAGGTGAACCACACTTAATTAGACCTACAGAAGAACATGAGCGAATAGAATGGTTTTAAACCGCTTTTGCGAGATAGATAGCGCAGGGTTGACATCAACATCTGAGGCAATTCAATTACGCCGCTGAAGAACCTCCGTTTGGACACCTTTAACCCGTTATTTTTTCGAACATAGGAAAAAAATATTTGTTAAATATCTGAGCTCAGAAGTAACTTTAAATCATAAATAAAGTGTTGAATCTACGAAAGAATTAAGTTTTGATAGTAGCATAATTGTGGATAGTCTATTTTCCAAGATGGCGGCCAAAATGGCCGCCAAAACACAACAATATGCATATCCCAGCTCATAGACAAGCTATAATAACAAGCGAAGTGTCGAATTTAGTATTTTCAAGGTCAGGGATTCGATCTGTCGTAACGGCAATAGTATGAGAGTGTTAATTTCCAAGATGGCGGCCAATATGGCCGCTAAAACACAAAACTATGTGTATCTCAGCTCACAGGTAAGATACATTAACAAATGAAGTGTCAAATTTAGTATAGAAATTTGTATATCTCAGCTCATATTTTGCTTTTGGCGGCCATAATGGACGCCATCTTGGATAGTAACGCTCCCATACTATTGCCACTACGAGAAATCGATACGTTGATCTTGAATGTATTAAATTTGACACTTCTTTTGTTATTTTAGCTAAACTTAAAGCTGAAATATGCATGTTTTGTTTCTGCGGCCACATTGGTCGCCATCTTGGATAGTATCATCCCGACACTTTTGCTACTGCGAAAAAACGACTGTTTGACCTTGAAATTATAAAATTTGACACTTCATTTGCTATCGTAGCTTACCTATCAGCTAAGATATTTATATCTGTGTTTTGGCGGCCATATTGGCCGCCATCTTGGAAAGAAACACTCGCACACTATTGGCACTACGAGAAATGGATTCCTTGATCTTGAAACTATTAAATTCGACACTTTATTTCTTACGGTAGCTTACCTATGAGGTGAGACATAAATATTTTGTTTTGGCGGCCATATTGGCCGCCATTTTGGATAGTATCAATCTAACACTATTGCAACTACGAGAAATCGATTTCTTGATCTTGAAACTATTAAATTTGATCCTTCATTTGTTATTGTAGCTTATTTTGATCTGAGATATACACATTTTTGTGTTTTGGCGGCCATCTTGTCCGCCATCTTGGATAGTAGCATTCCTACACTATTGCTACTATGAAAAATCGATTGACTGACCTTAAAATAATTAAATTCGACGCTTCATTTGTTACTGTAGCTTGCCTATGAGCTGAGAGATGCATTTTGTGTGTTATGGCGGCCATATTGGCCGCCATCTTGGAAAGTAACACTCGCACACTATTGGCACTGCAATAAATCGATTCGGTGACCTTGAATCTATTTAATTAGACACTCTATTTGTTATGGTAACTTAACTATGAGCTGAGATATACATTTTTGTGTGTTTTGGCGGCCATATTGGCCGCCATCTTGGAAAGTAACACTTGCACCCTATTGGCACTACAAGAAATGGATTCCTTGACCTTGACACTATTAAATTCGATACTTCATTTGTTATTGTAGCTTACCTGTGAGCTGAGATATTAAAAATTTTGGTGGGGTAAAAAATTAGCCCGCTTGGACCTCGACGTATCGTAAAATGTTTTGGTCCTGCGAAGGTTAATATGACCAACTGGGGTCCCGGGGGACCCCAATTGTCACTCACACGTTTATGCATTCTGCTCTTGTTGAAACGTCACTTTATTTTGCTACAAGTTAAAGTTCTAACTTGTCATTGTTTACCTGGGTATTGCTTACCATCTAATAGTCTGATAAGATAAAATTAGTGTTTTACTGAGTGTCAAGACTGGACAAGATGACCTAACTAATTGCTGAAATAAACATTGTCATGAGTTGTACTGAATAGTTTTAATAGCAGCTATCACAAACAGCTTGCTGCTGACTGTGTTCGCCACACACTGGCCGGTTGCATAGAGTACATTCACGTGCTGCCTTCTTGTCATTACCGCGTTGACACAATGAGCATCGCCGACGCTTGGCCTTGGCCTTTGAGCCTTTGGAGATTGAAGCTGAGTGTGGTTGACGGGGTTGAGCTTCTACACCACAGTTCTTCATCGCAGCTCTGATTGGTGCTTGGATTGTAGGAGTCATTGCTCGTTGTTTCATGTGAGGTGTTACCATGGCATACCCAAGGTCTGTCAGAAACAGACGTCGTCGACGTGTGGCATTCAAAGTCTGCCAGTCTGGGTTGTTGCCCACCCACAGAATGTAAGAAGCAATTCCAGCGATGTCAAGGATGTTGAAAAAAGCACCATGGGCCAACGGTTAATCTTTCTTCTTGTGGTGTGCATTGTAGCCAGGTGATCCATATTGTCAACACCGCTTTTGGTTCCATTGTAATGGAGGATTATTTCTGGCTTGTTGCTCATCTGAGCATCAGTGGTGGCATCGTGGTGCAGCGTGGATATAGCTAACACAGCTTTGCCTGGTTTAGGAACAAACGATACAAGAGTAAGTTGGTCATGAAATCCAAACAAAGAGCTCAATTCCTGGCGCCCACGCCTGGCCTTCATTGCCTCTGGAACTTGAGGTTTGTTGCTACGAATTGTACCAACATATGTCATTCGATCTGCAAGTAGCTGCTCTGCAAGATCAACAGATGAAAAAAAGTTATCTGCCACCACGTTCCTGCCACTGTGCCGCCATGGCGATACCAATTGTTTCACTACTCTTGCGCCTTGTCCTGTCTCACGCTGAGTTCCCTCCTGTCTGCCCAGATATATGTCCGCAGTAAGTGGATATGAAGTGACAGCGTCGCAGCACCACCATATTTTGATACCGTATTTTGCAGGTTTGGATGGTATGTACTGCCTGAAGTTGCATCTGCCACGGTAAGCCACAAGCTGCTCATCTACGCACAGATCAGGACCAGGAACAAAAAACTTTGGCAGTTGAGCAGTACACATTGTCCATATGTCACGGAAAGCGGCCAGTTTGTCGTGTTTCAACCTTTCATCACGCGTTGCCTTGTCGTCGAATCTCATGTACTTCATGATGCAGCGAAATCGTGTCCTAGACATGGTTGCAACAAAAACTGGCCTGCCTTCACGCTCAGACCACAAGCTTGACTGTGGCTCATGATTTCCTCTGTAGACACCTGCCAGTATGCAGAGTCCAACGAACGCAATCATTTCCTTGTCATTGACAGGTTTCCATTCAGCGCGTTGATTTTCAGGATTTTGTTCATTCCAGGGACGTATTCGTCTCCTTGCCTCCCTGTTCGTCTGAAGAACAATTCCGTCAATAATTTCCGGGGTCAAGAAAAGCTGGTACGTATCAAAAATTGTGTCACACCGTGATGTGGCAGTTACACCAGCAGGTGTTCGAATGATATCTTGAACACGCCGACGGCCTGATGCCGGTGGCTGTGTTTCCCAAAGAAAGCCGTTTTTGCCAGTCATCAGATGACCTGAAGCCGATTTTGCTTGAACTGCAACACCTTGCTGTCTTCCTACTCCTCTACCACGCAGACCACGACCACGACCTCTTGTTCCAACTGAAATGGATCTACTGTTTTGACCACTGTACCACGACCATCGTACAACGACGATACAACCTCCGCCCAAGACGTCATAACTTTGAACTGCCTGCCAAAGATATTAAGAACTTTATCCCTCGTGTACTTTACAAACGCTTGCCCTAGGTCTCACCTCACCTGACTGCACACCTGTCTGATTTTTTGTTTGTTTTGATTTCATTATTTAAACATATTTCTATTGTAACTGGTTGCGGTCTGTCAACCTGTCAGAAAATAAAACGAATATCATCATCATCACTGTTGGCTGGAGCAGGTAGGCATTGCGCACCTATGTCGACTTCGTCATCTGCACTTTCCACATCGCTATGTTCAGAGTACTCAGATACATGATCATCATTCTCTGAAACTGAGTCATTGTCATTATCTGTGCTGTCGTCACTCTCGTCAAGAATTATTCGATCGTAGTGCTTCTTTTGCACTGTATCGCGCCAGACCAATTCTCGCTGTCATAATAAATGTTCAAACAGTACCGTTAAGTTCTCTAAAATGCACTGCTAAAGCTGGGGTCCTCCGGGACCCCACTGGATTTTATTTATTTAAAAAATAACCGTAAGAGCAAATCCGGATTTCACTAGACGTAAACAGTGAGCGATATCCAGGTGACAAATTCATAAAATGCCGTAAAAAATATCTCATAGCCCAAAAGTAGCACAAGCCTATGCAGCGCTGGGGTCCCCCAGGACCCCAGTTGGTCGCATGAGGGTTAAAGATGCTGTGAACTGATCGAACGAGACTTTTACGTAGTTTTCAACGCCTATAGTAGATACATTTAGATTTGGCCAGTACGAACCTATTCTTCAAGAGTCAAGACACTATCATTTACTGCGATAGATTTAACTAGATTTAACTAACCGTTCGAAAGGGAAAGATGTGATGACATAGGTCGACATTAGGGATTATTGATTAGGGAGTAGAGATTAGATTTAATTCTATTGAAAGAGAGATGTGGCAGGTCTATGTAGATCGCCATTGGACATTAGATGCTAGTAGGCCACGCCCACAGCGATCCAACCGTGTGCTATCATATACTGACCACTGACACTAACACGTCGCATTCGGTATAGAGGCATACGGACTGTTAGGCTGTAGCGTGTATAATAATACGAGTAACAATAAAGTATATAAAGTAACAACACGCTTTATCACCTTACAACGATCGACTCGGTCGACTTCGTCGACTTGGACTATATATAGTCTCTTGGCCAAAATTGCAGACTTGGAACCTCTTGGAGGGTTCCGTCACAGTTCAGCATATGCTCCAGATTACAGACATACATAATTAGGCCTATGCTCCAAATAATCGCCTGTTAAAATTGCAAGTATTTTTCCACGTATCAACATGACACTAATTGTATTTCATTTTATAACATTTCCAAGCCGGAAGGCAACCATGTAGGCATTTCCCGGTTGTTTCTCAATACCCATGTCAATGTTTCATGTCTATATTTTTTATTTTAGGCCTACTGATTGTTTTTTGGGATTCAATAAACGAAGAATGAATGAATTTTTCGTTTTTAAAAGGATAGAGCGACTAGGTCAAATATATTAATTGTGGGCGGCAGCTGGGGCTCCCATTAGTACTCACTGTAGAGTGGACCAAAATATTGTCACACATCCGAGTGAGAAGTCGACGCGTTCAGTCTTGTCATAACGTAGCCTACAGACTTTCGAAGGTTTTGAGATCATCATTACTGACAACAGAGCTAAAATTTCCCGAAACTACGGCATTCTTAACAAATCTTAATCGCTCCAATTTTCACCCTAAAACTGTTAAAAAAGTAGGCCTATCTCTATAACTTCCACTCATAAGAAAGAGTCAAGAGGTTCATTATTTGCACTGAACTTCATATTGGGTTCATACGGTAGTTGTGTGTTTACACAGAATTACGTCATTATATCATAAGTTCTGTCATTTTGTAAAAAAAATAGTAAGTAAAATATTTCAGAGTCGAGTCGAGTCGAGGAAACAACGATATCGACTCGACTTGGCCGAGTTTACGATCGACTCGATCGGCGAGTCGATCGAGTCGACGATTTTTCGATCGACTCGACTTGGCCGAGTTTACGATCGACTCGATCGGCTGCGGGGTATACCCCTTGGTAGCCGATGTCACAAAAATGCTTGGTAGCCCTAGGGTTTATCAATCCAGCTTCTACTTACGGAAACAATTATTTCCATCAATCGAACTTCTATTTAACACTAGAAGCACCGAAGGGGTCAATCTGACCCCTTTTGGTTTTTAGCGAAACGCACCTCGGCCCCAGATATAGCCCGGGTCCTGTAATTTCATGACTTCTCCTAAATTCGTAGGGTGTACCCTCTGCCAAAATTTGAACTCGGGGGATTCACAATTTCCGAGATTTTTGCTGTTCTACCTTTAAGCACCAAGGGGTCAATCTGACCCCTGTATTAGTACTTGCATGTCAGGCTACGCATTTCTTGTTTTTGTTCAATAATATTACAGATCAAAGCTAATTACGTAATCAAATTTGAGAAGATAGGAGATATGGTGAGAGGAGAGGAGATCAGGTGAGAAGATAGGAGATCTGGTGAGAGAAGAGCATATCTAGTTAGAGGAGAGGAGAGCAGGTGAGAGGAAAAAAGATCTGGTCAGAGGAGAGAAGATCAGATGAGAGGATAGAAGATCTGGTGAGAGGATAGATCTGGCGAGAGGAGATGAGATCTGGTGAGAAGAGAGGAGATCTGGTGAAAGGAGAGGAGATCAGGTGAGAGGATAGGATATCTGGTAAGAGAAGAAGAGATCTGGTGAGAGGATAGAAGATCTGGCGAGAGAATTAGAGATATGGCGAGAGGAGAGGACATTTGGCAATGGGAAAGCAGATCTGGGGGAGAGAAAGGAGATCTGGTGAGAGGATAGGAGGTCTGGTGAGAGGAAAGAAGATCTGATCAGAGGAGAGATCTGGTGAGAGGAGAGGAGATCAAGTGAGAGGATGAAGATCTGGCGAGAAGGATGATTTGGTGAGAGGAGCGGAGATC
The DNA here is from genome assembly GCA_020284085.1 of Aporrectodea caliginosa. Taxonomy (NCBI): domain Eukaryota; kingdom Metazoa; phylum Annelida; class Clitellata; order Crassiclitellata; family Lumbricidae; genus Aporrectodea; species Aporrectodea caliginosa. The sequence goes on from JACEVL010000024.1 coordinate 3,411,331, forward strand.
TGGTTAGAGGAGAGAGATCTTGTGAGAGAGGAGATCTGGTGAGAGGAGAACAGATCTGGTGAGAGAAGAGAGATCTGGTGAGAGGAGAGGATATCAAGTGAGAGGATAGAAGATCTGGCGAGAAGGATGATTTGGTGAGAGGAGCGGAGATCTGGTTAGAGGAGAAGAGATCTTGTGAGAGGAGATCTGGTGAGAGGAGGAACAGATCTGGTGAGAGAAGAGGAGATCTGGTGAGAGGAGAGGATATCTAGTGGGAGGATAGAAGATCTGGCGAGAAAAATGATTTGGTGAGAGGAGCGGAGATCTGGTTAGAGGAGAAGAGATCTTGTGAGAGGAGATCTGGTGAGAGGAGAACAGATCTGGTGAGAGAAGAGGAGATCTGGTGAGAGGAGAGGATATCTAGTGGGAGAAACAAGATCTGATCAGAGAAGAGATCTGGTGAGAGGATAGGAGATCAGGTGAGAGTATGGGAGAACTGGCGAGAAAAAGGATGACTTGGTGAGAGGAGATCTGGTGAGAGGAGATGAGATCTGGTGGGTGGAGAGCGATCTGGTGAGGGAAGACAATATCTGGTGAGAGGTGAGGAGATCTGGTGAGAGGAAAGAATATCTGGTCTGAGGCGATCTGGTGAGAGGATAGGAGAACTGGTGAACGGAGAGGAGATCTGATGAGAAGATAGAAGATCTGGCGAGGAGAGAAGATCTGGTGAGAGGAGAGATCTGGTGAGAGGTTTGGAGATTTGGTGAGAATATAGGGTTAGGTCTGGTGAGAGGATAGGAAATCTGGCGAGAGGAGATGAGATCTGGTTAGAGAAGAGATCTGGGGAGAGAAGAGGAGATCTGGTGAGAGGATAGGAGGTCAGGTGAGAGGAAAGAAGATCTGGTCAGAGGAGAGATCTGGTCAGAGAGGATAGTAGATCTGGTGAGAGGAGAGGAGATCAAGTGAGAGGATAGAAGATCTGTCGAGAAGGATGATTTGGTGAGATGAGCGGAGATCTGGTTAGAGGAGAGGAGATCTGGTGAGAGAAGAGGATATCTGGTGAGAGGAGAGGATATCTAGTGGGAGAAAGAAGATCTGGTCAGAGAAGAGATCTGGTGAGGGGATAGGAGATCAGGTGAAAGGGTGGGAGAACTGGCGAGAAGAAGTATGTCTTGGTGAAAGCAGATCTGGTGAGAGTAGAGGAGATCTGATGAGTGGAGAGAGATCTGGTGAGAGAATAGATCTGGTGAAAGGAGAGGAGATCTAGTGAGAGGAGAGAGATCTGGTGAGAAAAGACGATATCTGGTGAGAGGAGAGGAGATCTGGTGAGAGGAAAGAATATCTGGTCAGAGGAGAGGAGATCTGGTGAGAGGATAGGAGATCTGGTGATAAGATAGGGGAACTGGTGAAAGGACAGGAGATCTGGTCAGAGGAGAGATCTGGTGAGAGGATTGGAGATTTGGTGAGAAGATATTGTTAGGTCTGGTGAGAGGATATGAAATCTGGTTAGAGGATAGGAGATTTGGCGAGAAGATAGGGTGGGATCTGGTGAGAGGATAGGAAATCTGGTGAGAGGATATGAGATCTGGTGAGTGGATAGTAGATTTAGTGAGAGCGGAGGTCTGGCGAGAGGATAGGAGATCTGGTGAGAGGAGAGGATCTCCTATTATCCCATTCCAACTTACTTATTACACTTGTTTATGCTAATGCAATTCATGTTAATAAAGTTGGTAGTCAATTTCATTGAATTTGCAATTGACTTTGCATTATAAATTATGTGGGGTCTAAATGACCCCTTCGGTGCTTCTAGGAAGTTCGATTTCTCGGTACTTCTAGTGTTAAACAAAGAATTAATTTGATCAATCCAACTTCCATATAGGCCAACAATTATTTTCATCGATCCAGCTTCTATTTCAAATTGACAATATAAAATAATTTACCAGCCTAAACTTCTGTTTTACCCGCTAAATTAACATAGACTGCAGTTACAGCTTATAGTTGGCTACCACGGAAACATGATACATTGCATGCACAATTATAACCTGTCGCGGTCTCTTTAGAATGAATCGATCCATTTTTTTACATGAATTTGATAATTTGACGTTTTATAGAAACAAAACTGATGAAAGCACCAGATTATGAAACCAAACATATGTAAGTAAGGTAGCGTGGACACACTGCATGTGGAGGCCTCTATTAGCATTGCTGCCATTTGGATGTTAAGTATGCATGAATAGCCTAGACGGTAAACACAGCCAAATGCTTTAATGTTAAAAAATATATTTAATTGCAGGACCAAAAAGTGGTGGTGACTATCAGCACCAGTTTTAAAAGTGGTGGTGACCGGACACCACCGTCACAATAGAAAGTTACGCTCATGACTGGAACATTTTAATAATCGCGGAAGAGCTGTGAAGTATAAATAACGTCGTGGAAAGAGTAATAAAGGTGTTTGAGGAGAGTATTTCTTTTATGCGTAACGGTAGCTGTTGTAGGCAACATATGCTCAAACATATAGGCCTATATTCAGTAAAACATCTCAGAGGACAGTCCAGGGCTGTAACCGGAGCACTATTGCGCTCTAATACGTTGACGTTTGATGACATTTGTTTAAGATGCCTTGGTTACATAGATGTTTGACA
>JACEVL010000024.1:3418951-3426451 GCA_020284085.1 Aporrectodea caliginosa
TCGAATTGTATTATGGTAAAGTCTTCTAGGAGCTGAAATGTCGACTTTAGGAACCGGAGAATTACAATTTTTTTATTTGAAATGAATCTCCAATCGTTTCGGGATAAAGGATCGAATTGGAGCCCCGAACCATTTGTAGAAGTTGCGTTTGAGTCAGCTTTTGAATTTCAATAAACGAGTATTGTATTGTATTGTATTGGAATCGAATCTAATAGAATCAGCCACTTTAATATTCCTGTTGTGTGTACGATGCTTCATCGCACAGGCTGCCACAGCAATCAATATAGCAATGTAGGCATGATAACCTTGCTGCAGTTTAAAATCGACGAAACTAGAAATTAGGTCAATTAATAGAATTAAAATAACAGAAATAGTTTTTAAAAATTGAAACATAATGTTCTGGCTCCATGTTCATTGCCTAAATCACACGTTTACTAATTCACGAAGCCTCTTGGATCTACAATATCAGAATAAAAATGCCATGTAATGTTGTGACCAAATAAAACTTTTTGCATTTTTTAGAAGGATTATAGCGTAAGTCTGTTAATTTTTGTCCTACAACTGAATTAACTGTCTCTGACGAACAGTTTGTGGCTTGAATAAATCACGCCCAACAACAGTGGATTATCCAGTTCCATTTACAACTTGCGCGCGCTAGATGTCAGCTCGCTGGCCATTAATTGTGGATACCGCATTGCTGTAGTCGCAGTCGCTGATGAGTTAAATGTTTCCGCGCAACAATTCGACAACCAACCCAAAAAGAGTTAAAACAGTTGGTTTACAACAAAGCGAGTCATGATTCGAAAATGTTTAGAATCATGACGTCATTTTCGAGTCGAATCGAATACTGCCGTCCGATTCGTTTTCGGATCGAATATCAAAGATTCACAGGTCCCTAGTCGATGTTGAGGATGACATTCAAACACTCTTAAGGATGGATCCACAGTTTAACGACAGCTTATGACAACATAGGCCGTTTCCGCCGACAAAATATTAGTTTGGCATATTACAGCTCTATAAGTTGGAATTATACATACACCTTAAGACATATAACATTAGTGGAGTGTATTTAATTATAAGATTAAGACTTACATCGACTTATATAGTCTTTGGCATCGTATATTTTAAGGTGTCTAAATTGAACTTATTATGTTTATGTCCAAAGAGTTCAGACATTAGCATGTATGTCATATCCTTTTGCATTAACCCTCAGGCTACCAAGGGGGGTGGTTGCCACCCCTAGGTTTTTTCATCTCAAACTTTTTCCGTATGGAATAAAAATTTGACCTTTTAGGTAGCCGTAGAGGGTTCATTTACACACGTTTTGAGGTAAAATGTGAGATGATATCTCACACCGTTCAAAAGTTATACCCAATATACCCGAGGTACCAGGGGGGGTGGATACCACCCCCTAGATTTTCGACTATATCTTATCCGTCATTTAATATTAAGAGACACAAATTTTACCATTCTATAGAGGGAATGTGGGGCTACATTTCTATGGTCACTGAGTTGACCTGAGACAACCGGAAGTGCTCAAAATAAATAATAATACGCGTAATATGCGTGGAAAATGGCTGAATGGAAGGACTCCCCCTTAGTTTTCTGTCTGTAGCGTATTCATTTGTCTTCCTGGAAGAGAAACAAAGATACCATTGTTTAGAGGGAATGAAGGGCTTCATTTGCATACCTAGCATCTTTGTCTTTTGAATACCAGAAGTGATCAAAATAAATAATAATACGCGTAATCTGTGTGAAAATGGCTGAATACAGCATTACAACGTAAACCGATATATATGTATGGATATATATGTATGGATGTACATTTATACTATATAAACATGTGTAGGGATGATTTTCTGTATCTTTTATACATAGATTAGTTTCAAAACACACATAATCTTATATTTGTTTATCCAAAAGTAGTAAAATGTACGCAATAATATACAATATTGCTAATTAATGGGTTCCGTTGTTAAAAGTGATGTAATTTCGAGGTGCATTCACATAATGTACCACTAAATATACCATTCTGTGCAGAAATGAATGCTGAATCCAATGCTATATTACAAGTTATGATATGTAAAACCAAACACGAAATCCAGGGGGTGGTAACCACCCCCCTTGGTAGTCAGTGTTACAAAAAAGCTTGGTAGCCCTAGGGTTAATCAGTAAGGTAACGTAAAGTCAAAGTTAACGGCCCTTTCAGCCACAAGATATCGCTAAACCCTGGAAACTGTTATTATAATATGCGATGGCAACGGTGTCCAATTGGTTGGAGCGTTCTGCTTATAACACGTTGAGTAAGGGTTCGAACTTTATCCTCTGAGACGGTTACCGTGAAGAGGCCCGAGTAATAGGAGACCCTTAAAACACTTCAACCCCAGTTATAATTATGTAAGGCTAAGGTAGAGATTAATGTATTAAAACTGCTAAAGTATTAAAACTATATTAATCTAAGGTATAGTAAACGTCAACGATACTTGGAACTGTAATAGTTATGTCGCTAAACAATGAAAAAGCGGCTGTTTAATTATACACCTTTAAAACACTTCACACAAAGCTATAATTTTCTCCAGTTAGGATAGGCGTTTTATAAGTGACCATAACTTGGAAAATTGTGTTCAGTTAGTTAATTCCTTCGCTGCCATTATATGGTGGTGCCAGCCCGAAATCTAGTAAAGAAGAGGGGTGAGGTCAAGGTCCCGTGCAGCCGTAAGATGCTAAACACTGGTCACTGCTGCTGGGTTTGCAAGGTAGCATAATGGTCAAGGAGTTTAAAGGTCAGCATTCAGGACGAGGTTCAAATCTCCGCAACGGATAATTCAAAACGTCGACAGTCTAGCTCTACACGGTCTGTCAGTTATTTGGTGCTGTTGAGGTCTTTAAATTCAAAGCTAACAAGTTTCAACTTCATTAGAAACCGTTGTCTCATTTCTGGTCCTTTCCTACGGGACTTTCGATGGACTTTTTCAAAGAATTGCAAACTCTGGAGAACGGTTTCAGCTTAAGCCTGATGCCTAGGGACGATGCTAGAGAGACATAATATTTGAGGAGGAGAGGGAGGAAAAAGAGTAAGTGAGTAAGATGGGTACTTGTCGGTTAATTCACCCCATTTAATTCTTGCGTCTACCTTGCATGTTCATACACCCGAATAATTTTTTACGCGTTTCTTTCCTTTTAAGCATAGCTAACACTAACCCTAACCCTGACCCTAACCGACCCTCTCGACGCGTAACAACGACACATAGCCTCAAAGTAACTGGCATGGACTTTAAAACTTAACGTCGTGAGCGTCGGATAGGGCCAGGGTTAGGGTTAGAGTCGTCATTAGACAAGTGCGAATTTATGTGGCGCAATCGAAAGAAATCTACTCAGAAGCGCTCCCAGCCCAGCCATGGCAAAAGAAAAAAGACTCGAGTGATTTATATAACCCAGTTTGATTGGTCAAAGGCAGCAAACGCAGCTCCGATGGCAGGTCATTCCAGATGGAAGGGCCTACAACCGAAAAAACTCGGCGCTGCCTAGCAGTCAAGCTAGCCTGTGGAATTAGAAGTTGGCCCATCGTCGCGGAGCGAAGCGCCCGACGCGCTACAACGTCGGACACTGGGCGGCAGAGATCGCGCAGGTAAGATGGAGCACAGCCAAGGATGCTGCGTGAAACCAACGCAGCAACCCGGTATGGGATCCGTTGGGCCACAGGTAACCAATGCAACACATAATCATATCGATCCCTGTCTATGTTAGCTAGATCTGAGTCAGTTAGTATCCAGAGTTTAACGACACACTTTGGCTGCCATGGCCGTTTACGACGACTTCACCTTATAAATTTTATGATTAAACGGAAGAAACATTATTTTATAAGGAGGCATGAGTATTTATATGATGCCCAGATATACAATTAAAAAGGTGTCTAAATTGCGCAGCATATACTATTTGAAAAATAAAGTGTTTAACCTAATGAAGAGAAAAAGAAGAGCAGCCCCTCAAGCTCACCCTGAGGCAGCCATGGGCATGGGTACGAAGTGCTGGCGACTTCATTTTCTTAGCCTCGGCATATGAGGGCGGGTTGCTTCAATCCTCTTCCTCGCCGTCTCATCTTCCCACCGACAGTGTACGGCCAGTGTACTCGTAATAGCTGAGTTGGCTAGAAAGCGCATGAGTTGAACCCCGGATCTCTCGGTTGACAGTCCAACACTCTGACCACTACACTATCGAGCGCATTCTGAAACCTAAAGAAAGAATACAAAGACATCTGCCACAGGACATGGCTTTCTTTAACATACAGATAGCGACGCACAAAGCATGAAATGTTATTGCGATAACACAGCATAACTCGGTAGGTGGCGCAATAGTTACAAAGTGTCAGTCAGAGTTGTCAATCATTGTCAACCAGGCATGAAGGACAAGGAAAATATTTGTAGAAAATACATTAGTTACTCTACATTATATTACAATACGGAAAGAAGTAAGAATTGATTGCATTAAATTAAGATGCGAAGATACACTGTTAAATGAGCTATAATAACTCTATAACTTTAATCCTTGATACTAGCATTACTGGTTCTTTCGTAGGGTGATAATTGCTTCAAAAATGAAACAATAAAATCATGGAATTAATATTAATTGATCTCTTGTGGCAATAAAGACCGTTGACGTCGGTAGAAATTACTTTAGAGTAATTCCCTAAGAAATCATTACCAAAATATATTGTGCATTTTCATGATAATGCCAATAATAACAATTACTAGAATACTGCTGACTAATAATACAAATATTAGAGTAGTAACAATAATTGAGCAATAATTATAATAATACCATAAATGAATATAACAGCTAAAACAAGAACACTAATTATTAATTTTGTTTAATTCCCGAGGAACCTGAGGTATCTCGAGGGAGAATATTTATAATCTAAAAAAACACGACGTCATGCAATGATGCAATACAATAGAACACAATGCGAAGCGAAGCAACCCAGACAAAGCACAAAGGCTACTGTGCACAGAAGCGCATCTAGTCATAGTACGATGGTTGATCCAATAACCTCTCAATTGTATGGCCATAGTCTGCAAAACCACGAAGTTTTCACTTCATTGTGGAGCCATCGTCGGAGAGAACTCAGTGCACACTGTCAGCTTTAAAACTCTTCACACTTCAAGGTAACATCATCATATTCATATTCGTTTATTTAACACAAAACTGTCGACAAAACGCAACAGAATACATGAGTTATTGAGAGAGGCAGTTTTTCATCTAATAGACGTTTTTGAAAAGCATGCGTGGAACGAAGATCTTATTGTTCTTTGTTGTAAGTTCGAAGGGGTGAGGCCTAGGGCGTAGGTATCGTTGGATGCCTTTTTCTTTTAAGAAATAATCGGATGTATTAGCGCATAGGTAGTTGCCAATCCCATTTCAGTGGAACATATTATGCGAGATTTTATCTGTGTCTAAGTAAGGTTCATTTAGATTTTAAACCGTTACTATGATGTCAGCGTTTTGGGGTTAATTAAATTGTTCCACGTGAAACCTTCTTGGTGAAATATAAGCAAATGATTTAAAATATCTTCTCGGCTCCAGAGAAGCGTCTTCCTTAGGGGCGAAGTCACAGCTATTCATTGCAGAACAGTCTCGAAATAAAACCATTGCGTAAAATTAACAGCAGCAGTTAATGGTTGCCATTTTGTGACGTTCTTTCAGCATTTCATAACAAAAATCTTTCAGTTTTAAATCGCATAACCATAATGTCCCGTGGGATAGATTATTGAGCTTAGTAGAACTGTATCTAGCCAAATAATAACTGGTTATTTTTGGTTCTTCTGACTAATTCGCTATATTATCAGAGCGGAAGAGTAAGCACAATATTAGTATACGTCAGCTGAATGGACTTACCAGTTACCATGACAGGTAGTTTGTCTGGGCTATTTATAATGCTCCCAAATATCATCGGCTTGCTTACTTCCGCGTAAATACAATCTGCTACCTGGGGAAGACCAGAGGCGGAGCTTTATGCAGAATGTAACTGTGACCAATCACAGTTTGCGAAACAAGAACCAACCCACTGCCGCTTTACATCGCGAATATTTAAGTCTCAAATAAGACTTGAATGCAGAAATAAGGAGTGTTAAGGCCTTTTGTTTCGGTATGATTAGCCGATGATTTAGAACAGCTTTGATTGACTGTGTAAAACTGCGACTGAATAAAGCGTATTTAAACGCCCTTGGCGCAGTTATTACGCGGACGTAGGTAAAGTCTTAGAGCAGACATGTTCATTTCATTACATGTAATGTACCTTCTGAGTCCTGTATTGAACTCTAGTAGCAGTGATGGACAATGAATGGATAAGGAGTTTAACTACAATGTTGATTTGACCACGTTAGACAAGAAAAAGTAGGCAACTCTATCATAGGCGTAGCTACATGGAGGCACGAGGAGGCAGTTGCCTCCTCTTGCTTTCTTTAGGCCTATAATACTGGAACTTCTATTGACCAATGACCCCAATTACCAGAATTTTGCCAATGGCCTTTAAAGTTGCCTCCTCTTGACTTTAAGTCTGGCTACGTTCCTGAACTCTATAATAATTCTGATCAACATTCCTCGTGCACTCGAAATTTGAAAATGAGGGCCGCACCATTATCCTGCAATGTTCGAAGTAAATTCTTTGATTATTTCTACACGGAAAACCTTATAATATGCGCAAAATCGCTCTCTTTCATTTCTAGTTCCTTCTAAGGATCTACAAATGAAAAAAAGGTGATTTTGTGTCCAGTTTGGGGTAATATTTGACCAGATTGCGGAATACGTCGGCCGAATAAGGGTTGGGACACGATTCACAAGAAGGCTAAACCATAAGGCAAATCTCTACGGGCTGATATAATTTGCCGACATTTCACACAATAACGTGAGTATGCACTTATAGTCATCATCATCATCATCATCATCATCATCATCATCATCATCATCATCATCATCATCATCATCATCATCATCATCATCGTCGTCGTCGTCGTCGTCGTCGTCGTCGTCGTCGTCGTCGTCGTCGTCGTCGTCGTCGTCGTCGTCGTCGTCGTCGTCGTCGTCGTCGTCGTCGTCATCATCATCATCATCATCATCATCATCATCATCATCATCATGAGGAGGCGAGATGGAGGAATATTAACACGGCACGAATATCAGAAGCTTGCGATTTCGATACCCGCTAGCCCCATAAGGTGGACTCGGCCTTTAAAGCCTTATGGGGCGACTGCAAAATGAGCAGTAGGAGAGATGGGCGCCTTGCAAGCTGCAAAACAGTTAAATTTGACTCCTGTTAAACTTGTTGGTTCACCGTTGCTACTATATCATGTGATATTACTAATACTGCGTACCTTTCAGTTTGAATAAATAGACGAAAATTATTATTATCAATTTCACTTCCTGACGCCAGTCAATATTTTGGCCGCGATCCATACGAATGAATGATCTCTATTTTTCACGATCATTTGCAAAGTCCATTGCTCC